>JAQIXA010000113.1:0-62987 GCA_034699045.1 Nanhermannia cf. coronata Gr-Ori-00579 | reverse complement strand
AGGTAGTTAAAGTGTAATTTTAATTGGCCTTCTGAGGCATTTGTCCCTTTTCAATTTAAAGACCTCTCTGTGTGCGTGGTTTGAAAATGACTTTCTAAAGCTAAAGTCGTCTAAAGCCTAAACTCTAAACTTAAGAATGGACGGACGTCATAAAATAAATTGAATTTTGATAAAATATTTAACTAACGGCTAATAACGGTAACGGGCAACCACAACATAAACACAACCACCTTAAATCAAGATTAAATTAAAATTAAAATTAAAATCGCCATAATTACTAATTTACCTATAATTTAATTTGTCAAATAATCTTGGAATTTTTGATGTTTTGTGGAAAATGACCCCTTTCTTAATTTTTTTTGCTATCTTAATCTTTATTTTTACAAGGCCTTGGTCAAGCAATAAGGTCGGGGATATCAGTATGAGTGACGATCGTGAACCAAAGAAGAGTAAGCACAAATCAAAGCCGAAGGCGACTGAAAGTGAAAGCTATCTACTACATGTACGTAATGTAAAAATACCTTTGAAAAATTGAAATTAGCGTAGGTAGAGTAGAAGTAGAAAAAAACTTATCTTATCAACTTATCAACTATGTAATCATGACCTTTACTGCAGAAAGGCGAAATGCACTTTTTGATATTTTAATTTTGATTAAAATTAAAAGCTAGTACCTTTAAGGCTTGTCCCTTGAGGTTTTTCTTTAAAATAAAACCATTTCAATTCCAATCATTTAAGAAAATCAAATAATATAGGGTTAACAAAATATACCTTAAGTGTCGTGTAGAGTACGGTACTGGTAGTACTGGTACTAGTACTGAACTATAAAGTATTCTATAAAATGGCACTAGCTTAGACCTCTAGGTCAGAATTCTAGGTCAACCAGAAATGTTCGCAAAAAAAATTTCAAAATAACTTGCCAAAAAAGTCAAGCATAAAATTATAGTAAAAATACATATAAACAAAAACCATATTTTATATCCAACAAAAAAAGACTTTTTTGCAGTCCTGTAAGCAATTCAGCTCTAAAAAAACCATACTATGAACTATGAACTGAACATGAACTCATTTTACTAATAAATATAGTATCATCCAAAATCCAAAACAAGTGAACAGTTGCAGTGAATAACATGCATTTACTTGTAATATACCTAATGTAAATGTATCTTTAGTAGATATATGTAAAATTGAAGTCCTTCAAAGCGTTCATTAAAATCTCAAAAAAAAAAGATGTTTATTTAGATTTTTATTAGACAGCTCGACGACGCGACACGCACGACGCACGGCTTGTCTAATCTAGAGTCTAGAGCTAGAGTCAGTGCAGAATCGAAAAAAATTCAAAAAGTCAATAAATCTGAAATCACAAAAATCAAAAAAAAAAAACAATAAAATAAAAAAAATGTCAATTTTCAATTTCTTACTTACATAATTAACTGTTTTTTAAATTACCTCTAATCTAATTGTAATTAAAAAGTGACATAATTGGACCATAACTTGCAGGACAATTTGTAAGTGCTCTAAGAATTAGGTGCAATTTAGTTATTGACATTTTAAGGTAAAAAAAACCTGCACTTACCTACTTTTCTTTAAAATTACGATTCTATAATGCAATTCTGCAGTTTTATTTTAAAGTCATAAGTTAAATGACTCACTAATTGGAATTACTAATTATTATCTTATCTTCAATTCAAGTAAAGCATATTTAAGTAGGTAATTGTACTAGTTAATTGTAATTACCCATTTGAAAGGCGTTTTGTAAGTTGGCTAATTGTATTTTTAGGATTTTTTGAGATAATACTTATACCATCATTAGTTTCCAATGTCATATTATCTGGACTTTTTACAAGAGCTATTCTTAAACCCATTCTCGATTCTGGACCATCTTAACTTTCTACCTGACCTCCAGCTTCTGGACGAATTTCAGTACAAACTGTGCAAGATTCTTATATTCATTATATTCACCAATTTCACATTGGTTTGGTTTGCTTGGAGGTATGTTTGGTTTGTATTTTTTTATTTTATGTCATTTACCACCAACCTAATTTAATTTTGATATTTATTTTTAGTATTTACGGTGAGCGGATCGTGGAAAAGTTTATGCAACCATCGTCATCATCTCTGCTTATTGAAGAATTGAAAAATTCGATTTCTGAACTCAAATTACCTAAAGAACATTCACCTAGAATATAATCAAAATCAAGGTCTTGTTAAAGTCACATAAATAACAAAACCATAAAAATAATCAAAAGTGGATTTGATAAGTTTAACAAGTGATTAGTTGATAAGATAAGTTAGATAAATTTTAGGGTGTTGGTGTTATTAGTGTTAATTGTTAATCTAGCTATAGGATACTAATATTTTTTCTTCACCATCTATTTATAATGGATGCTCTTAAGAAATTTCTCAAGAAGAAAAAAGCAGATAAAAATTTCAAAACAGCTGGGCCAGGTCAAAAGCTAAATGATCCATCCGCACCAAGACCAAGTGGTAGTGGTAGTGGTGGACACCGACCAAACCCACAGCAACAACAACGGTCAGGACCAACAGATGAGAAACGCCGAGCTGCCGCTGCTGCCTTAGAAAGACTTGAAAGGTCAAAACCTCAAAAGCAATTTGATTTAGCAACACGTCAAATTGCTTATATTAGGGGTATTTATGAATAAAATAAAAATGTCGTATCATATCAGTATCAGTATACTCGGACTTTCCTTGAAATGTTTATTTTTTATTTTTAGAGCAAGCAAAAAAAGAATTGGAAGCTGAAAAGGTGAGGGATAGCGAATATGCAGAAACTGGAATTAACAAATCTGAAGAAGAGCATCATTATACAATGAGAGGCCAAACTGGTGAAATAGTCAATCAAGAAAATTTAGGTACATACTTACAACCATTCTGATTTGTTTTGATTTTCAAAACAGTCTTTCGGGACATTTATTATTTTTATCATTTTTATTAATTTTTGTGCTATTCTTGTATTGCAGCTGTTAGTGGAGTTTTTTTTACTTGTCCAATTATTGGTCCAGAAATTTTACCTAGGAAAGAAATTGACGATAGGATCCAAGAATTTTTAGAGAGTCAACCTGCAGAAGAAATTGCTGTAACTTCTTGTCTTATAATTCATTCGTGTAACAAAGGTCGTGATAAGGTAAAACAATTTTATTCTGGTTATTTTTTACCAATAAAATTAAAATGACTTTCTTTTATTAGATTAATTCATGTGTTGAAATTTTGTGCAAATATTTGGATAATATTATTCAAAATCCTGAGGAACTAAAATTTAGAAAAATTAAAATGAGTAATAAGGTTTTTCAAGAGAAAGTTGTATCAATGAATGGAACAGAAGAATTTCTCAAAGCAGGTAGGTGATTAAATTAAAAATTTTATCTTGATAAAATAATTTAATTTAGAATTAGAAATTGGGTTAACATTTTAAAAAATGTGAATTGTTTTGGTGAATTACAGCTGGTTTTGCAAGGGAAATGATTGGTGAAGAAGAATTTTGGGTATATACTCCGAAAAATGATGAATTTGTTTCCTCATTAACTGTAAGGCATACAAAAATAGGTTAGAATAATAGAATTTATTTTTATTTTTTTTGGCTTATTATTTTAGGAATTACGTGATACATTACAATCTACAAATCCAATTAAACCAGAATTAGATAGAAATCTGCAAGTTTTAATGCCAACTCAAGTAGTGAATAGAAGGGAATTACCCGAGGATTTTTATAATGTTACTCTTGAAGAATTGAAGAAAGAACAAAAGAGAAAAATCGATATTGTCGAAAGAGAAACAACATTGAGAACTAAAGCTACTCGGGAAAAGGATGAAATGAGAGAACAGCGATTTTATAAATATGCAGTGATTAGAATTCGATTTCCAGATGGATTATTTTTACAAGTAACTATTTTAATAAAATAAGTTATAAAATTCAAAATTGTGATCTAAATAGGTATAAATTATTTTTTATATTTTAGGGGACGTTTTACGCAAATGAAAAGATTGGAGATATTTACGAATTGTAATATATCATTTACTACTTATAAAATTAGTGTCGAATTGTTTAAAGTTTTATTTTTTCTACGTTTTAATTTCAGTGTTCAAGAAAATCTTTCAGATGATAACCTCGAATTCTTTTTAAGAGTAATCGCTGGAGACTTGTTGAATAATATGGACGCTACCTTAGCCGAATGCAAACTTCCTCCAGCAACGATTATTAACTTTATTCTCGAGAATCCACCAGTAAATCCAGGAGAAATAACTTATCTTAAATCAGATATTCTAGCACTCATTCAAGGAATGAATTAAATTTTAAATTGTCCAGTCCAAACCACAGGTGAAACTGTCTTGTCTTCATTATCTCATCTTATTCAGTCTTTTTTCCTACTATATACCTACTATAAAATTTCATATTAAATGAGCATTTTTAATGAAATGAATTGAATCAATTCTCATACATACTTTTTCTAATTAAATTCAAAAAAATATTGTAAAAATATTAATTAATGCACTGAACTAAAGTTTATAATAATAGTCAAAAAATTTACCTTAAAATCTTAAGAGTAAAAATATTTAAAATTAATTATAATTATAACCTAAATACCAATATTCTACCTAAATATTACAATTTACTATTTCAAACTACGTATGTATAAATAAGTAAAATTAATTGTAAAGACCAATAAGCTTTATAATACATACTAAATGTTCAAATATTTGGACTAAATTCATATTTACTTCTCGTTCAAATATTTAATATATTCTATTGAATTATTTTATTTGTTAATTAATAATTATCTGGAATGATTAAATGCTTGATATTTATTATTCTCTAATCATATAAATTCATGAACCATTAAAAATTAAAACTGATCATTTTTTGCCATTCATTTAAAACTAGCCTACATTCTACATACCTAAATTATATTATAATATCTTATACAAGTTCTATAAAAGCTAATAGATATGTAGCTGTAGATGTAGATGTAGGTTATGTAATACCAATATCAAACCTTATCTTATTCATTACCTTACCTGACTTATTTGACTTTATTTCGGTATTTGGCTAAATTTCTTATTCTTATTAGTAGTATAATATTAGTATTACGAGTACGAGTATTATGTACGTACTTACAAGTAGGTATATACTTATAGATATTATTTTATTAGTATAAGTTGGGTAGAATAGATATATGTATGGTAGGTACCTAATTGTTTGTTTCATACTTCCATTTCCATACTAGTACTAGTACGAGTATACTGTTCTACTAGTTGGCGATGAGCTTTGTTAAGGTGAAGGTCAGCCACTCGATAAATGTTTATCCAAAGTATACCTACTCAAATACAAAAATGTCTTTTAATTTTAAGTTCTGTTGGATGCAGATATATAACTTGAATTTACTAAGCTTGCATTTAAACGGGATAGAAAGCTCGATTTCAATTTTTGATGAGTTCTACAAGTTCTACCTAACTAATGAAAATTTATTATTTTGATTTTTTGGCATTATTTACTAGGAGTAATGTAGGTGTTAAGTGTTAGACTTCTAGATAAAGAAAGATTATACTTTGATCTTCTGACTTTTTATGTCTGATTAAAATTCGCATAATGATTTTGATATTTAAAAATAAAAGATACATTACATATTTGGTAAGGTATAATTTTTCTAGGACGAGCTTATAATATTGTAATTTTAGAGTATGTGTAGGGTATATTAGGTATTCATAAGTACCCAACCTATTACTTACGTATATTTAAACAAGTACAACGGCTACAACTTACAGATATGCATAGGTATATTACGGATAGAGTAGGGTATGTAATGTAGTTTAGTACTAAAGTTATTCTTTAGATACCTAATAGTACTTGCCTTAGTAAATATTCAAAGTCACGAGTGAGTCGTAAGTTGTAAGCAAAGCTATGTTTTAGATTTGAAAAACACATTTTCCTCTTTCCAGTCGAACTTATATCTTTGACTTGTCCAGATCCAAGTTTATCTCTTTTGTTACATATAACTAATTTAAATTCAAGTTGATTCAAAATGCCATCCAACTATGGTAAGATACTCGTATTGTAAACTTACAAGCTCTTGCATAATATTCATAATATAAGTACCCTACCTTAAATACAAACAAAATACAAAAAAATATCTATTTTAGCACTACTCAGCGTCTCGGATAAAACCGGTCTTTTGGAATTCGCAACTCGACTTCATAAATTAGGACTTGAATTGTTGGCTTCAGGTAAAGTTAAAATTTAAAATTTTCTTTTTTTAAAATAATATACATAGATATGTATAATTGATATAGCTGGGTTTTAAGGCTTTAATGTATCTTTTATTGATTTTTTTCCTATATTAGGCGGAACAGCTAAATCTCTTCGAGATGCTAAGCTTCCAGTACAAGATGTTTCAGATATTACAAAAGCACCTGAAATGCTCGGTGGTCGAGTTAAAACACTTCATCCAGCAGTTCATGCAGGTAAATTTAAAAAAATTGTAAAATATTTTGCAAAAATTTTCTAAAAATCTTGATGAATTTTAGGTATTTTGGCACGAAATATCGAAAGCGATGATAAGGATATGCAAGCTCAAGGATATAAGCTAATTGAAGTAGTTGTTTGCAATCTTTATCCATTTGTGAACACTGTTAATAAGACTGGAGTCACCATCCCAGAAGCAGTCGAAAATATTGATATCGGTAATTTAATCATACAATTTGGGGAAATTGAGAATAAGGAATAGTTATTGATGATTTTATAGACATGTGATGATTTTATAGCTTTTTTATCTCTAATATGAATGAATTTTTTGATGTAATCACTAATTAGGTGGAGTAACATTATTGAGAGCCGCAGCTAAAAACCATTCCAGAGTAACTGTAGTTTGTGACCCGAAAGATTATGATAAGATTGCAAGAGAAATGGAATCAAATCCAAATCGAAACACGAATGCTGATACAAGGTCATTTAAACATTCGATTAAATTATCATTTTTTACATAATCTACCTACTATCGAACTAGTAATAGAACTGATATACTTATTAGGACTAATTATATAAGAATCAAAAACGTCAATGTATTTTTTTAAATATTGAGCTTAAGATTAAGTACGCGATTAAGATTTAATTGAAAGTTGTTTACCTATATGTAGTAGATAGATAAAATCGAGTAGAGTTTGTAAAATGTTCCTATACAAATGTATGTACCTATACTCTACAAAGCCACAATATATATTTACCTAATACTCTGATTTTTTAAATTTTAGGCAAACTTTGGCTTTAAAAGCTTTCACACATACAGCTGAATATGACTCTGCTATTTCTGATTACTTCCGAAAACAATATTCAAGTGGTGTTTCGCAATTAACCTTAAGATATGGTAAAAAATACCTTTTTTATGATTTTAAGTGATTATTGATTAGTATCTAATAAACTTCTTTATAGGCATGAATCCTCATCAGAAGCCAGCACAAATATATACAACCCTTGCTGAATTACCTCTAAAAGGTTTTTAAGCTAATAAAATTTCTCAATTTTTGACTTTACAGTTACAAGTTACAGGTTACAGTCTAATAAAATTTATTTATTTAGTGGTCAATGGCAGCCCTGGTTTCATCAATTTATGCGATGCTCTCAATGGATGGGTAAGAGAAATTTATTGCCTATACATAAACAAAGGTACCTAATTACGTTTTAATTTTTAGCAACTTGTAAAAGAACTCAAAGCTTCACTTGGGCTACCAGCAGCAACTTCATTTAAGGTACTTAAATTTTTAATGATTTTAACTGTTTTTATACTTTAATTATGGTTAAATGAAGCATGTTTCTCCTGCTGGAGCAGCAGTTGGTATTACATTATCAGAAGATGAGAAAAAAGTTTGTATGGTCGAAGATTTGGGTGAATTGACGCCACTAGCAATTGCTTACGGTAAATTCAAGTCGAGTAATACATAAGTAGTTTCTTTTTTTATAAATTTTTCTGAATTTTTTGTTTAGCCCGAGCTCGAGGAGCTGATCGAATGTCAAGTTTCGGAGATTTTGTTGCATTGAGTGATACATGTGATGCCCTCACCGCTAAAATCATCTCTAGAGAAGTTTCGGATGGAATCAGTAATATTTAATATACACTACTAGAAAATTTTTTTAACAATATTTCTTTTTTTTTCTGAAAAACAAACAGTTGCACCAGGCTATACACCAGAAGCTTTAGAATTACTAAAAAAGAAAAAAGGGGGTGGCTACTGTGTCCTTCAAATTGACCCAAATTATGTCCCAAGAGATATAGAAACAAAGACACTCTTTGGATTGAGTCTTGAACAAAAAAGGAATGATATTATCATCAATAAGGATCTATTTAAAAATATTGTTACAAAAAGAAAGGATGTGAGTGTTTTTTCAAATCATATTTTGGAATAACCTAATTTAGAAAAAAATGAAATCTAAAATTTTGTAAATTTTAGCTTCCAGAAAGTTCAATTCGTGATGCAATTGTTGTAAGTATCTACCTTCTTAATTTGAAAAAATTCCTGGAATTTTCATTCGATTTTGATATCGTATCTGAATATCATTCGTAAATTTTTTCATTTGATCTAGGCCACAATAGCCCTAAAATACACACAATCTAATTCAGTGTGCTATGCTAAAAATGGTCAAGTAATTGGAATTGGAGCAGGACAACAATCACGAATCCATTGCACACGGTTGGCTGGAGATAAAGCAAACTTATGGTGGTTGAGGTAATCGCAAATTCAAACTTTCTAAAATAAAATAGATACAGTATAGGTACCCATTTACTATAGGGTAGTAGATTAGCATTTTTTTTAACAAAAATTTTGCAATTTTTTGAGAATACATGATTCTATTTTATTCTCCAGACATCACCCAAGAGTTCTCGGAATGTCATTTAAGAAAGGAGTTAAACGTGCCGAAATCTCAAATTGTATTGACAATTATGTCGGAGGAACTGTTGGAAAAGACATGGAAGTCGCACATTGGCAATCATACTACGATAATCCACCAGCTTTTTTTACTCAGAAAGAAATTGACGAATGGATGAAAAAATTGAATGGTGTCGCACTTGGATCTGATGCTTTCTTCCCATTCAGAGGTACCTACATTTTTTTTAACAAAAATACTCATATTTTGTTTCAATTAGAAAAATCCAAACCCTAAATAATAATATTTAATATTTTAGATAATGTCGATCGAGCTCATCAAGTAATCTCAATAATCTTGATACTAAATATTTGATAAGTTTTAATGCTCTTTTTTTTTTCAAATTTCAGACTGGTGTTCAATTCATTGCAAGCCCTGCTGGTTCAAATAATGATCAAGTTGTAATCGATGCTTGTAACGATCACAATATCATAATGGCTCATACAGATCTTCGACTTTTCCATCATTAAAAAACTCCGGTTTTCTGTACAATTTTTAAATATATTTTTATTTTTAAATCAAAATCTTTAAATAATTTTATGCACAATATTCAGTTTAATTTTAACGTTTATATTATTCAAACTCAATGAATAAATTGGCTATCTAAATTAAGATTTTAAAGCTCTTAAAATATATATAAACAATTTGAAAAGAAGCACTCTAATTTACTCTGCACTATCAGTACTTATACATTAGACATAAGTATTTAGAGAAATGCTAGACAATTTTATAAATACAATATTCGTAAGAAATGAGCAATTAAAAATCAGAAATTAAGTATTATACTAATTAACTAACTAACACTAACACTATAAATCTTATCGAAAGAATGAGATAAATATATAATATAAAAAGTCTTATCTAAGGTGTATGGTACTACAGTAAACAAAAATTTCAATATTTTATCAACACCTTATTAACTACAATCAACTTATCTTATGTCATGTCTATAATTATAGGTAATGTGTGTTTCTATTAGTAAAAAATGTATTTTAGTTCTAGCAGCCTATTTTATACAAACTATTTTAATATACTTAATTTAATAGATACTTATTTATAAAGTTTTTAGTTATATAGAGTTAAATAACAGAGATTCGATAGAGTCTATGTTTTAAGTAAGATATAATTTACAATACAATAGGCATATTTTTAAAGTTTAAAGGTAAAGTAAGATTCAATTTATAAACAGGCTATATACGGTAGTACAGATATGTACTTAAGTAATATACAAATAATTCAATCTATGAAAAAACTAAACTAGTGTAATACAGTATAGTAGATATATGGGAAGATAATTACATAATTATAATTATAAACGAATTACTTAGGTTGTAGGTATAATAAAATAGAGTAGTTATAAATTACAAGATAAACTATTAAAAAAGTAACAAAAATTTTATAGTATACATTATTAATCATAAAACATAAATCTAATTATATTTAAGCTATTTAAAACTAATTTGAGGATTTTGAAGTAGATTTTGTAAGCCATTTGCTAATCGTTGGATAGTTTGAATCCATCCATCTCACATTTGCTGCAACTCCTTCGATGGACTGATCGACGGCACGTTTAGCTGCTCCCAAATCATTTCCAAATTTGATACGGAATTTTTCCATCTGAAAAAGTATAGATTTTATAGATGGATTCTATCTATATGTATATTTTTTGCATAAAAATTAAGTACCTCTTGTAAATCAAATGGACTGTTAAGTCTGTTGGCTATACTCTTGATTATGTTGCCAATCGAGAAAAAAGTTGATCCAAAACTGTTCAAAATCAAAGTAGTGTATATACCTAATTATAGTAGTAAAAGGAAATATTTTGAAAAAATTCAGATTTTAACTTACTATTTCCTTATATATATCCATCTGTCTCGTAAGAAATTGAAAGCTAAAAAGTTTCCGACTTCATTTGAAGCAACTCCTTTGAAAACGATGGAACCATCTTGTTTTCTAATCCCAGAATCTGCTGTCATTGACCAGTTCAAGTATCTTTAAAAAATTACAAAATTTATTGCCAAAAGAAACTTTTTACTATTAGGTTACTAGGTATTAGATATTAGGTACTAGGTACTACAAAATATTATGTAAACATGCTTATTTATAAGTAAATGGCTAGAGATACCTATTCAGGATCCACGGTTCTTTTGAACAAGCCAGTGCTGACAAAATAGTTGTTTTTGCAGACCCAACATTTGAACTGAGGTATCTTTGCCAGGCGAAATCCCATTCAGATTCACCACCATGTTTAATTGCTATTAAAAGTAATTTGGTCAATAAATCAATCAATCATACAGTAACAGAATTCAGAATACAGCTATACTGTACAGAAGTCATTTGAATATTTTTAAGTAACTTTATTTACCTGTACAATAAACCAATCGTCGAAGATTTGGTGGAACTCTGAAATCATTTTCATTTAGAAATCGGAATTATTTTTAGAGAATATTAAAAACTTACGGGTTATCGGTTGAAGGATCTGTTTTGTTCATCCACTATATATAGACAAATGAGCATAATATAAAATAAAATAGGTAGTTAGAAATTTTTCTAAAATCTTAAAAAATTAGGGCTTACAGTACTGTACAGATCTTTAGCATTAGCTATGCATTCTTTTTGACCAAATGAACAAGCCCAGTTGAGAATATTAATTCGGTGAAATTTCTTAAGAAGTGGATCATTGGCATTTTCAGTGAACCCTACATCTTGATATTGTTTCTCAATTAGATCCAGCATGTATCTCTAAAAAATAAATTCCATTAACTAGGTACTATACTATATAAAGTACTTGTATAGTAGGCTTAAAGTTCATTTTAATGGTGAATTTACCCTAAATTCACCATAAGAGGGTGATTTCGAGAGCATCACAGAAATGTAGCTGAAGGCATTCAAAAAAGATTCCCATGGAAGGTACTGATCATCATTCTGGAGAAAGATAAGTGAAAAACTATGTCAAAAAATACAGGACAATAGGTCTATATCGATGATTTTAAGATTTAAGAGACATATTTGTGTGTTAAGTGCTATTGTGAGAATTTAACTGCTGCTTTCACTCAAGAACTTTCTTCAGAGAAAGTTTCAAGAAATTTCATAAAAGTATAACTATCGTAAAATTCAAGGTTTTGAAAATTAATCAGGGTTATTTTGTAGGGGTTTTTTGGCCTAAAAATTTCCTCAAAATTAGTGAAATCTATTATAATTCGGGAACACAAAATTTCAGTAAAAATCTTGGAAAATTCGTGAAATTTCCCAAAATTCGGTTTATAATTCTCAAAATTTGCTAATAAAAATAAATGTGTTTCTTGACATGAATTCGTAAAAGTTCTCAAAATTCGGCAAAAATTTCCCAATTTTTTTAATTTTTCGAAATTCATGAAAATTTCTCAAAATTCTATTTATATTTCAAAAATTTGGTAAGTAAATTTCTTAAAATTCGGTTAAAATTAATGAAAAGTCTCAAAATTCAAAAAATTCCCGTTTTTTACAACACTGTATGGATGATAAATATTTTATTTTATACCTTGAGATACATAGAGATATTAAAAGCAGTGTCATAATCAAGTAATTCAGCTCTAGCCAGATTTAGGGCATCATCCTAGGATATAAAAAATTGTCACATTTTTAGTTTTATGATGTACTTTTAGGTAGTTCAAACTTGTATGTATTGTGATGTGTTTACCAAAAGCTGTGCTCGATTGACTGTAGAAATAGCATTAGGTTCTGACAATAATTGCTCTGTTATCAATTGCCAATTTTTTTGATCGTAATTAACTCGGTAGTATCCCGTTTGTTGAACGTTTACAATCATCCATTCAGTTTTATTCACATTGACAAACTGGTCAACTGATTTATCTTTATTTGTTAGCCAAAATTGAGGTTCGGTTTTCGAGAAGTTAGTGTTGAATACTTTTGAAGCATAAGAGATGGGCACAAACCTATAATATCAATCTCAATTAAGTTGATTAAGATTAGAGATAAGTAGGTAAGATACAAACCATTTATAGTTTTCATATTCTTTTGCAAGGGTCTCATTTTTGATCAAAGAGAATTTAGTCTAAAAACATTTTAAAATATAGGTAGTAGTTATATCCTAATCCCACTTTAAAGGTAAATAGAATCAGCGTGGGTTTATAGAAACTTACTTGTGTAAATACAGCATGTTTTCCAGGATAATTTCTGCAAAAAAAGACCAAACACAAAATACATTTCTCATTCATATTTTTATTTTATTACATTACATTATGGCCCATGTTATATGCAATTTTCTACAAGTACTGATAGAATAATTAAGGAGATTTTATTTTCTAAAGCTTTTCCTGAAACAGAACCGAACAAAATTTGACCCGAATTTTTTTGATAAAAAAGATAGAAAAACCAAGATATAGGCTTGAAAACCTAATAATTTTAAATATCTAGCAGAATTTTAGACAAAGATTTAATTACCTATCAACTTGAATAACTGGGAAGCCTTTTTGTAAAGTCCAAGTGTCCATAATTTCACCAACATTTAAAGTTCGATCTAGTGTATGATCATCATGTGCAACTAGAAAAATTTAGGAAATTTTTCAAGTTCATACCCTTACTTTTGCTATCTACTCATTTAAATTATCATAAAATATACCTTGTGTAAGGGCTTCCCAAAGATTGTCCTGATTTGTACTTGAATATCGCCTAAAAATTAAAATTACATCAAGATACATATATAGGTAGGGTAAATAAAATTCCATAAGTTAGGAATATACCATTTATTCAAATAATTTGTAAGTCCTCTTTTGAAACTCTTTTCAGTTAGGAAATGATTCATCATTCGAATAATCGAAGCTCCCTTTCCATATGATATTCTGTCGAAAATCTGTTTTTATAAAATACATGTACTTATGTAACTTATTATATTAATTGAACTTTTGTGTAAAGTGTAAATTTTTGTCTAAATACTTCATTTATTTCATCTGGATGATGTACTTGGACAGATATAGGATGAGACGAGTCAAGAGCATCGAGCGAAAAAACAGATTGAATTTCATCGATTGCAAATTGCTCAAGTATTTTCCAATCTGGTTCAATCTATACATATAGATAATATATGTAATAAATTGCTCAAAAAATCCAATAAAGTTAATTTAATACACTTTAAACTTACAAAATCTACACCAATGTATTCGACATATGATGCAAAACCTTCGTTCAACTGGGTAAAAAAAAAATACATTTATAATAGTGCAATTAGGTATAGTAGGCACGTTTAATTAATTACTCACCCAAAGTCCATCCCACCATTTTGGAGTCACAAGATTTCCAAACCACTACAAAATAGATAGTTAAATTTTCAGATTCATATAAACTATGGATTTTGTAAAAATTTGGACAAATTGCTTACCTGATGAGCTAGTTCATGGGCAATAACTGTTGCAATTCGAAGCTTACTCAAATCTGAAGATTCCTTTTCATCGTAGAGCATAGCAGTTTCCCTAAAATTCATCAAATTTTTAACTAAAGTTCGAATGTATCAATACACATTCTACAACATCCTCCTTAGAGAGACTTTTAGCATTAGAAATAGTATAAAATGTATTTATACTCACCGATACGTAATCAAGCCCCAGTTTTCCTGTCGGCAAAAAATCAGCAAATTGAATAACATTTTGAACTATGATTATAAGCTTAATTTACCATTGCACCAGCATTGAAATCAGGTAACGCTATCATATCTTGTTTCTGAAATTGGAAAACAAAAATCTCAAAATTTCAATGAGACTTTTGTATTGCAAAAAGGTCATACCGGTAAAGGGAAATCGATTTCAAAGTATTCCTCAAAGTGTGTAAGTATTTTAGGACCTTGAAAGATAGCATTGCATTTATAATAGACTACCTATGTAATAGACTAATAATAAGTATTGTAAGATTTTAGTTACCAATATCTCGAGCATATTCAGCTAAAAAAAATCACAAAAATGAGTTAATAATATGGTACTAGAAGTTCCAGGGATTTTAGAATTAGAATTAGAACCTTGTTCAATTGCATCTTTCCTAGCCCATACTCTGTACATTGGCTTACTCAAGGACGAATTTGAGACACGATTCTCAAAATCAGAGACTACAAATGCTACCAGGTAAGTCGACATCTTTAAAAAAACACAAGATTAGAAAAAAAATCTTGGAAAAAATGTGAAAATTACATACAGGTACAGATTTATTATAATGATCGAAAACCCATCCCTCTTTTCCAGATCTGCAATAAATTATAGCAAAAAATTACTTTCAAAGTTTCAAAAAAGTGTTTCAAATGGGGCTAATCATATTTTTCTAGTACCTACCTACCTACCTACACTTATTGATATAATAAATCCTAACTATCATTTTGTTGAGGATTGTACCCTACTAGTATAGTATATTACTTTATTATTATTATCAATAAACAGGTTCAAATTGTAGAAAACAAGTGTTATTCGAATGCATTGCTTGTAGCCTTCAGCAATTTTTCAACTTTTGTAAACTTTAAAGATGTCAAGGAAAGCTAATAAGACAATACCTTCGCATTAAAATGCATATAAATATTATAGATTATACAAAAGTATGGCAAATTTGGCCTTTTTTTTACAATGGTCTCGATTAGATTACATGTAAAATTGTAAAGGTGTCTTCAATGTTAGACTGTTGGAAATCTTATTTGATTTAAATTAATGCAATATACTTGTATCAGTATACTGTATAACATAGGAAATCAAGTTGGCCAAATAATTTACGTGCTTTTTCAACTTGTCTCAATTTCAATTTGACCCCTATCCACTATTCAATAGCCTCGTATATTTCTGAATGAAATATTGTGATATTTTTGATATGATTGTGTCGAAAGTCGAAAGCATGAGAAATGTGATATAACTTATCTTATAAGGCATGTCTTTAGTATGCTAATTAGACCCTTATTTGTAGAATTTTTTGAGATTTTTAGTTTGTTTACTTACATTGGCACTGTCTTTTTGAGATCCATATTACTTACTAAAAAAATCGAAATTAGATTTAAGATTTTTAGATTTAAAAATTTGAGATTTGAGTCAAATTGGGATAAAATATGTGTACTTGTAGTCATTGATGATTTTCTCCCAAGAATGACTTCGAATTCAGCTTTCAGTTCAGGCTTTGAATTTGAAATCATAAATTATATTAATAAGCTTATTTGTTTTAGGTATGTATGTACGAATAAATGTAAATAAATTGCAATTTGTGAAAAATATGATATGTTATCGTACTTCATCAAAGCAAGGAAATGCTCTTCTGGCATCAGTAGGTTGAAATTGTGTTACACCGACCCATCTACAGAATCAGATACAAATTTGATTGATCTTTTTAATCAAATTATTTTAATTAAAACTATTTTGTACTGATTTGTATTTGTATACCTTTTTTCATTTGTTGCTTTATCAATATAGGATGATCTGTTGAAGAAAAATTGGGGTTTTTTAGTCTGATTTTGAATATTTGGTATATTTTTTCATAGAACAAATCTTACGATTAGAACAAATCTTTTGACTTTTTTTGACCAACTTTAAACTACCATAAGATTTGAACGGATTAATCAATTACTACCTGTAGAATCCAGCCAATTCATCGTTTAATTCTCCTTTGAATTTGATGTAGAGTGTGTAGTTATGTCCTACTTCCAGAGTTCTGAAATATGTTTTAAAAATTAACTTCCAAAATTCGTCTATATAATACCCTAGCATTTATTTCTACCTGTAAATATCTAGGTAAGTACCTAAGTACTTATAAGGCAATTTAATGTACCTTCTTAATTAGTAGTAAATAATTTGATTTTTTTACAACTTTTATTAAAAATCTTGTGATTTCATAGAAAGCAAAAATTTCTTGACTATATCGCCAATTGCTCATATTATCATCTATGAAAATATTTCTAAAATTACTGTTACTAGATAATTTAGATCTCTAAATAACTAATTTTGTTAGTAGATTAAGGTACCTATGTTTGTCATTGATATTATCGGAATTCCAAAATTTAAAATACTAATGGTCAAAAACTTTGACCAATGACCTAAATAGCTATAGATAGATTAGGTTATTAGCATACCTTGTAAATGTAATATTGTAGAACTCTCTGGGTTCATCATAGACTTGTGAAGTGACATGCCATTGATTATTCGATCTTCCCTTTTCATGAAGCTCAACACTTTCCTTGTCTATTACAAGGTGCTTCATATGAATAGTGATTTTATTCGTCTCTTCGATACATACGATGTCAATCCATACTTTTCCATCGATTGTAAAATTCTCTTTTTCTTCTGGATAAGGTATCAGCTCTACTTTGTAGTAATTGGGTACTACATTTCTGGGTAGTCGGACATCTCTAACCTTATTACTTGAATCATGTCCATCTTCATCATCCCCTGGAGACTCATTTCCATTCAGACTGCACATTTCCCCAACTTTATCTTTGGTAACTTGATGTGTGATAAAAGCAACCGCCACAGCACCAAGGAGAAATAAAAGTGTCAATCCGAATGCCTTTCCACGTGATAGGTAGCACCCACTCGGTTTACGGAATATTGAATTGTCAGATTTGGTCATGTTGTTGTCTATTGTCAGTTGTTCTCGGGACTGGGCCTGCTCAAAACAACAGACATTTTTTAAAGAACTAATTACTAATTATCAAAAAAGTGAAAATTCTCGAAAAAATTCACATTCTTAAAGATACAGATAAACAGTATAGCTCGCTTTTATCATACCATTTTGCCCTGAAGTTCGGGAAAGTCTTCAAAATCCTCGTCACCAGACTCACCTCCTTCTTTTCTAAACCAAAATCATAAAAATAAATTGCAAATTACATTTCAATTATTTACTAAATACATATACATAATACATAGTATCAAACGTACTCCGAATACTGCTTCTATTCTACCTAGATATCTCTTGATTGAATACAAATTTTTTCAACCAAATACTGTTAAATCGATGTAACTTTTACCTACTCGTACTAATATTTCATTTAAGCAGATGTATTTCGAATTTTGCCTTTGTATTCTTACGAGTATCTTAAGCATGTATTTATCGGTATTTAAGTATAGGTACACTGTAATTAAGTATGTAGAGTACCTATCTACTATGTATAGCAGTGGTTAATTGACTGTGTGAGAAAAATCTAAATTTAAAATAAATTGAGTAAGATTATCTACTCGAAAAGTTCGTGTTGGAAAAAATGATTGTAATTTGATAAATGAAGAAATTATTTTTTTTCAACGCCCCTTAATCCTCATGATAATTTTTGCCGAAAGTTATTTTATGCATTTATTATTATGTATGCTATCCATTTACACTATAATATAATATACTCGAATGCCTACATTATAATAACCCCTACTGTGGTACATCTGTTAATATTATGTATTTTACAATTTTATGATAAGTTGTATTTCAAAATTTCAGACAAATCTCAAATGCAAGTGTTAAATTTAAATAACGCCATGCCATACTACTGCATATTATAGTAAATACATAGTAATAGTACCCTACCCTTATATAGATATGTACCAGTATGAAATAAGTATAAAAATATGTAAGTTATTAATATTATCAGTAGGTAAGTATATGTAGATTCGAGTAAAATGTTCAGATTTGGTAGTAAATTTAAGGTTTTGAAATTCGAAACTTTTGAGCCAAATATTTCCAGATTTTTTTTAGAATTTTACATATTAGTGTATTATTTTGTTGGTAAGTAAGTACTATGTACATAAGTACATACATCCATACATATATCAGTAATAGTAACTAGTGTATGTATCATGGTATATTTGCAAAAATTGGGTATATATAGTAGGGTACCTATAAATGGAGTAGTTAAGTACTTATTGTTTGCTTATTAGAACTTTCATGATTATGATTATGATTGATTGAAAATAAGGTATCTACAAAATTTAAAAAAATTAAAAAGAGTAAGAACTACGAGTATACCTACCTATTATGTATATAGGTAGGGTACTTATAAGCTAGTAGACCTCAATCAAAAAATCATTTGAGAATCTTTGAAGTTTTGAAAGGTTAAGGTTAGTCAAGGCAGCTCGATCGACCACTGACCACTACCTACGTAAGCAATAATTGTAATGAAATTTTGGCAATGTCCAACAATAAAATATAAAGCAAATCATTATACATAGCACTGTATACCTATTGGTTATATAAGTTCAATTTATGGTCAATTAAGAAATGACAATGTCATTGTACATACTCTACACGTAATAGTAGGTACAAAGTTTGTTTGTTATTCAAAGGATAAGGTCTTTTCTCAAGTTAATTACCGCCTGATTTTCTACAGTATCTGTATAGTAGGTAATTGAATAATGGTTTCTCATTGCACTTGCTTTTTTCTCACAGATAACTAATCATGCTATAATCTTAATTAAATAACAAGTTCACAGAAAAGTGCGAAGGTAATGAAGCACTCAAACAATTAATAAACTTAAAAGTTCTGAGAATTACTTGACTATGGTTTTTCAAGTTTCAAGTAAAACTTACTAATTCCCCTTTTAAATTGTCTAATACAACAATGGTCATCTATATTTTTTATACTAGGGTTTACAAAGTCAAAATACCTAATACAAATAAACCTAACAATAAGTTTGAAACATTTTAGGTAGTTCTACTACAATATTCAAATTAGTATACCTAATTATATTCTGTATCACTGTTATGATTCCTAGCCAAAAATCTACAAGTATTTATACTTTGATACTTGCAATCTCTAATTCTCAAAAACCACGACAGATTTCATTGAAATTTTGCCAAAAAAAACTTTAGTTTGTTGTTGATCATTTAATTTGTTGATACTTTAAGATCAATGAAATGAGCATTAATCAAATGGGTCTCAAGAATCTTTTACATTTATCAAAATAATCTTGAATTATTTTAAATTTTAAACTAGTGTCAATGTCAACTTTTGCATAAAAATGACAAAAGAGATTTAAAATACAAAAAAACACCGTACCCTACAATAAACTACTTTGTAAATTTATTTAATTGAATTATCCTTGTGTAGTAATACTAGTATAGGTATAAGGATATACTTGCATTTTTCCATATAAATATTTTTGAACAAACAAACAATTTCCTTTTCTCATTCAATCCAGTGCCTACAATCCATCCGGTTCTATTTGATCATCAAAAGTCTTTTTTTTTTTAAATTCAAATTCAAATATGTGTGACACTAGTAGAGCATTTATTCTGTTTCTGTTCAATTTCATGTGATATTTTATACGAATTACAAATGAACTTACTATACTAGCTACAGTATGTACGAGTAAGTAGTAAATAAGGGTACTTACTCGTATAATGAAATTACGAGAGAGAGTCAGCAGAATCCCGACAAATAAATTGATTTCGAGGTTCAGTTTGCATTTTTCAATAACAAGGATCCTTTCAATTCTCAATTCTATACAAAATTTAAAAATCTTTCTGTTTTCCTCTTACTCGTATATACTTAATACTTATACTCATCTTTATATGAAATTATAATTTTTGGAATTTGTAAAATGCTTACTCGTATTAGTAAATACGAGTACTACAACTACAAATATCAGTATTTACGATTGTAGAAGTTTTTCGTAATAAAATTTAATTGCGATGTCTCTATTTATTACGAGTATAGTTACATTTAGCTCGCACTCAATCAGTCGATAAAAATTTTAAAAAAATTGAAATATCTAAAGATGAGAGATTGTTCAGAAGAAGCCTGAAGCATTTATCTTACTGATAGGTACATATTGTTCAGGCTATGATTTAGAAAACTAAACTAAATTATAGGTACCTAAATACATGTTATTCTAAAATGAAAGGAAATATAATATTTAGTAAAGTTCCAATTCTACACTAACATTAAGATTAAGAACTTTGCTAATTTTAGTGTTCTAGGTTTAGTGTTTGGTCAAATTTTGCAAATATCAGTGATATGTATGTACCGCTTAAAATTAGAACTGACCGAAAGGTCTGAAATTTTGAAGGCAAGAATAACAAAATTTGCAAAAAAATTTTTTTTTAAAATTTTCTTTGTAAAGTCGACAAATTTTTCATGAAAGTTCAGAAATTTTGCAGAAATTTTATAAATATCTATGACTTGGCTCGGGTCCTCGTGATGTTTATCAACTTGATCCATTTTATGTCAAATTTATAGGCTATTATAGTAGGTAGGTATAGAAAACGAAACATTTTTGAGGCACTTAAAATGAAATATTTGACCTTCATTTTAAATTCAAATACAAATTGAAATCTTTTATTTTCTTCAAGATTTCAGTCTTTACAAATCAAAATGTGCCAGAGTCAGACAATAGATTTAAATTGACTTTTAAGACTTTTATTAGTATAAATACATTATATACTTTACTAGGATTATTATGGATATGAATAAATCTTTTATTATTAGATTAGAGATGAAATCATTCAGCCGTAGTCAATATTCAATACGAGTACCCATTCAATGTGCATCTGCTATCTATATTTACAATTGTATCTAATTCTATTAAAAAGTTAATTAGCACGTAGGTGAAATCAAGCATTATAAATATAAATAAATACAATTTAATAGAGAGTTGAGATATAAAATTATAAAATTACTATTCAGTTATTGAGTAGTACTATTAGTTAGAAGTAGGTACCTAATACTAATAAAAGAAATCTTCACAGCATGAATCAATATTAATAAGGAAGCTAATAATTCTTATTTATATCTCAGGCAGATAGATAGTTATAAAAAGAATAATAATCTTATCATGGGAAAATAGAAATTGATTTCAGATCTAATTTGTACAAGAGCTGGTAAAAAGGGGCCTAATGAATATTTCTTAAAAATTTCAAACTTCTAGGATTCTAAAAGATTTACTTACATTCCTTTAGACATGATTTTAACCCAAAAAATCAAATCTAGGATTTCAAATTCACTTGATTTTTAGAAAAAAATTGACCAAAATTCCTGTTTCAAAACCATTTTTTCTATATTTTCACAAAATACCTATCCCAAAAGTCTTAAAATGTCCTAAAAATCCTAAAAGGTCCTAAAATAATCCTAAGGATAAGTCCTAAATAGGTCTTTTTACAATCCAGAATTTCGTAAAACTCAAATTTTTTAGAAAAATTTTACTATAATTAACTTTACTAATATTTTCTAAAAGTTTGTTTGGCGTTTGGCTAACTTTTTCAACATCTTAAATCTCGAAAATCCACTTTTTCAAACTATCAATCACATTCTTAATAAAAATTGAAATTGAAAGATAATAATCACCCATAAGTTTTGAATTTCAAGTGGTCTTTAAAAGAAATTTAAGATGATGAGTTACCTAAACCAAGTAGACATTTCTAAGTATTTTCTATTTGACATCTAATAAGTGAAACTCACCTTTTGTACAAAATATACATACATATACATACCCAGGTAAGTTAATCTTATTTATTGTCTGTTTAGGTAGATTATAAATATATTTATCTATCTACTAGTACCTACTACCTACTAGATAGCTGCGGTACTTAATACAAGGTCTTAACAACATACAGTAGTCAGTAGTAGTAGGATTAAGGTAATAAAATATCTAAAATAGACATTTAAGACAAACTCTTCTTATGATTTACCGAAAATACTTAAACAAGAAACTCACAACTCATATTTTTTATCCTTCTGGCAATTCTCCACTCCTAAATTTAAATGCATAGGTAATAGGTACCTACATATATAATATGTAGATACTAGATGCCTATATGATGTACCTAGTACCCAGGTATATGTGTTTATGTATAAATAGAAAAACATGGACTTTTCCCAAACTGAACAAATGATTTGTTTCTCTTCAAATCTTATCTATTTTTGAGATCTTTCTCAAAAACCTGCTGTATTGTATAAGGAACTTGTTATGAGTACTCACTAGTACAAGTACTTGTGCATCTTAATCTTAAGAACCATACATATGTATATAGTGTGTTCAATGACTGTTTAATGAAATAGAGAAATTCTGCAAGATTTCATTTTGATTACATTAACTAGTAGATATAGGTAATTGAATTAAATTTTGTAAAATTGAATTGAATTTTATATATTTATAAAGAATCAAGATAGGTTGGTACCTTCTGCCCGATGAGATACCCAGAACATCGTCTAATGTCCCATAAGAACTTTTCATATAGTGGATAATGCTCATTTTGAACCCAAATATGACCCAATATTTAGAACAATACCAGGTTTGCACAAAATTTGCACAAAATTATGATATTTTTAGAATACTTTATGGATATTGAAGACTATTACAATTTAAAATATGGATTAATGCAAGCTCAGAGCTTTTTTTCTGTCGAATTTGCTCAAAAAATTGATTTCACCATATTGACAGAATGAAATTTTTGCACTGAAATATTCGAGTATGTAATACCATGAGGTATTTTGGAATCGATGATTTGAATTTTGAAATTGGCAAAATACAAGTCTTTGGTATTGTAAAACAGACTCGATAATTTTTGTACTCTCAGGTATTTATTCAGGTGAACCAACTGCTAATACTAAATAAGATTCAAGGAATATTTATTCACTGGTTTTGGGTAAAAATAATATAAACTGGTAAACTTTATGCCAATGCCAATAATATTTAGACAAATTATTACAAGTTTGAGGTAAGAATTGAATTAAATTAAATTTTAAGTAGTAAGTACTTTGTGTGGTTTGTATTTTGTGGTTTTAGTTTTGGTATGAAAAGTTAACTCTGTTAAAATGAAACTAATTCAATTTTTTAGAGTATTTATCTGTAGTTCGAACTTTGCTTCCTATCATTTCAGTGGTATTATCATTACCATTAGAATTACCATTTCATTCTAAAGCTAAAGTATAAGCAATTTTTAAGTAAATAAATATTGTATTCCAGAGATAACGATAGCATATCTAATACTTTTAACCTCAAGCCTAAAACATAGCAAGCTCATATGATATCATAAGGCTCAGGTCAACAAAATGAGACAATTGAAATTGGATTATAATGACAAGGGGGGTTATATGAGACTTGGATTCTCAAGTCTCTTAGGAATTGCATTTGAAATTAATTAAATTTACCTTATAAAGTCCTCTAATTCAGATCAGATCAGATCGTCGGTATTCTCTGGAAATCACCAATAATACACGATTGTTTTGATATTTTTGGTAAATTATTACGAGTTGTAAATCTCATTCATAGAGCATTTTTAATGATTACTAGGTACTTTATAGTTTGTTTATTTTTTCTCTATTTTTTGGCACTTGTTCTGGTAAAAAGTAAAGGTTTTTCAAAAACTGAAACTTTAGCAGTAGTCAGGCTGTTTCTTGCAAAAAAGTTGGTACTAGACTTGGAACTACTGGTCCTGGTGGCACAATAAAAAAGGATGATGTTGGTCAAGGAGATGAGAAGAAGAAACTGTTTTGAACAATGCCAAAGAATCACGATTTGTATGAGATATTTACTATTAAGATAGGTAGGTATACCTAGACCTGGCCGTACATTTGCTTGCCAGTATTCAGTATGCCAGTATATTTGTATTTGTAAGTAGTGTATAATGGCAATGGGTGGTTTTCTTATACGATATACTTTGAATACCCCTTTTTTATTCGTACATTTTAGAGAATCTAGGTATACTCGTAGATATTTACTAACATACTGATACCTACTTACTTCACTTACCTACTGAAGTTACATGGAAATACAAATACAAATACAAACTATCGAATCGTACAAACTTTTGCTTTTGACTAACTTGATTATTCTACTAGGTAAGTACTTATTATTGCTAGTAGGGTACCTACTATTAACTATTAGGTAGTTAGGACTAGGTAGAATATTCCAACTTTTTTGTATTTTTTTCACGGCTGTTCACTTCCACTTTTGGCTCTCATCTGCTCTAAAGTATCTGTCCAAAGTACTTAATTGTACTACCAATATAAAGATACTAGTTACCAGTAACTAGTATGAAAATGTTTTAACCCTTAATTTGGTTGGAATCTGTCGGCCGCCTGACTGCCTTGCAAAGTAAATATAGTCTCATTCATTTCATGGGTAAGGTACAAAGTCTGAACATTAGCCACTATTTGTACACTTTTTTGTCAAAAAAACGGAAATTCTGCTTCTATTTATAAGTAAGGTACCTACTATATTATACTAGTACTTACAGATATTTTGAATTTATATAAAGCTGGATAAAATGAAACAGAGCTTGAATTTATGTCATATTCGATAAAAGTCTGATTCTGAGCATACGATTGGGATCTTTTCAAAGAAGCATTTACAAATTTGAGACCTATCCTTCATTAGAATTTTCTACTTTTTGGATATTGAAGAGATTGAAAAGTAGATCATCAGTAGAGAGCTAAAGAGAATGATTTGTAATGTAATCAGTATAATATTATACATCTCGTAAACATATCTGTCGAAAAAATATTTTAACAATTTCAAAAATTTGTAAAAATTTTTATGCATTATGCATGACAATTTTTGGAAATACTGGTAAGAACTCGAAATTATTTTTTTGTCGATTATTTTTTTTAAATAATTACAAAAGATCACCACCGCCATGGCCACTCAAAGCAAAGCTTACATAAAATGTGTAAATGTAACATAATTTGGTAAAGTTAAATTAAACCTTATTTTATATGAAGATATCCAAAATTCAAAGAAATTTTGGCTTCACCCCGTTTACTTACTTCCTAGGTACTTATTATTATTACAATATGTATAATAATAATACTCGTACTATGATGACTCATTCAAAACTCAAAAATAATCCAACTGACTTGTAAAAGTCGGCTTAGCTTTATTGATACATTCGTTCATATTTTGAGATTCGATATTTAGAACTCTGAGAAAGTGAGTAATGCTCGTTTAAATGGTATTTTAAAGTCTAGATCTAGATTGCGATGTCCAGAAACAAAAAAGTACCGATTATATGTAGGTAGTAGGTATATGCATTTTACCCTTTGACAATTTTTTACAATCGGTTTTTTTAATGACTCATTAAATAAGGTAAAGCAACTCATTAAATAAGGTTGGGTATATATTACAAAAGTTTAAAACTCTGCAAATAATGGTTCTTGTTCATTAATTAAAGTTATTTAAGTATAAGTAGGGTATTATTTTGAGATTTTCAACAGAAATTAGGATACCCTCATAATCATAATCACAATCACAATACAGACAGAATACCTAAGTTGCTATTTTTAGTAGATAGTTAGATACGAGTAGTACTAGAACATAAAATACAGAAAAATTGAATTTGCCAAAAGTTGTAGGAGTTTTACAAAAAGTTTGCAAACAAAGAATTTTATATTTTAGGTATGCGGGTTTGATTAGAGCCTAAGTATAGGATCAGCAGACATGTACACTTTAAGTGTAGAAGGATGCATTTAATGTTATTATCTCTAATTTTATTTTATTTCGAGTTGAACAAAATCTCAACTTAAGTATTTCACAGTTACTAATGAAGGAATTGATTTCCACTAGAAAAGTGAAACAAGAAAACAAAGTTTTTAAGGATTTTGAATTTTATATGTACTCATACTTACCTAACCTACTTTTTTGTTTTAGATACATAGGTACTTACTTGAAATTAGCAAAAAACTTCAAAAAACGAGTCTAGAAACCTGATATGAGTAGAATTATCTGGAAATATTTTTGAGTCGTAGAAGACATAAACACTTTTGAGTACATACATATATCTGCTAATTTTCGAATTCTTAACTAGAAATATTGACAAATTTTCGAGTCTCGAAAGTCAACTAATGTAAGCAGGATTTCTTTTAATTTAAGCAAAGTCCTGATGATTAGTATCTTTGAGCCTTAAAGTGCTGTATGTCTCTAAAATTGACCTTCAAATGTAGACTTTTCTCATTTCCTAAATCTGATTTTTTTATCTTTTGTTCTATCTAATGTACTAACTTACTTAACTTGAGTTTATGCTAATCAAAGCAAAATAATCCAAATCTAAATTTTAGAAAAATAAGTTTGTACACTATATTCTACAGATATGGTATATAGGTTCATTTGATAATCAGTTCGATAAATGATGTTTTGCTGAACTTTTCTAGGAAAAATAAGAGTAAAAGTTCTACTTTTTGTTAGATATTATCTTGTAGGACTACCATAAGTATAGGATATTTTAATATTGCTTTTTACAGACGTAGACTTCAAAACAAACTTTGTTTTCATGATCATTTTGTAAACATTTATTTTCAAGAGTATTGACTACATATAGGTATGAATAATGATCACATTTACTTTTTTCAGAAAATAAAATATATGAATACTATTAGCAAAATTCCGATCAAACTCGAAAAATAAAGCCTTTTTGTGGACTTTTTGTGATAAATTCCAGCATTCAAATAATACTGTACAATATCCGAGATATCATTCGGGGATATTGGTTTATATCCAAAATCTTTTTCAGCTTTTTTGTTACTGAAATTGTGTGTGATTGCAGTCTTGTAGACTTCTGCTGGTAGTAGGAAAGGACTGAAATCAAATCGACCCTTGGTAATTCGATCAAGGCATTCGGATAGATATGCAACTGCCCATATGAAAATAATTGGGAGATTGAATCGTGGAAAAGTATATCCAAGAGCTTCGATTAATGGTCGAAAATTTTCAAGATGATTTATAGGTTCACCATCGCTAATAAAATAGCAAGATCCTCCAAGGACTTGAGGGTTTTTTAAAAGCTCTTCAGCTGCTTTAAGGTGAGCTTGAACTGCGTTTTTTAGTGATACAAATTGTACTAGAGCTTCTCCTATAAAGTATTGTAAAAAAACTAAAATGAAAGAATATAAAATCTTATTTATTCAAAATCTACCGTGTTCATAGAGTAGGTAAGGAAGGTAAAAAGTTGAAAAAATTGTCACACATAAAATATTCATAAGAATTTAGAGATTTTTGATCTAATTTCAAAAAATCTAATATCTAATATCTAATATCAAAAATCTAATTTCTCGATTCTAATTCTAAAGTTAAATAAACAAAGACTTTTTTTGCCTATTTCCAGACATATTGCCTATATTACCAGACAGATTTTCCAGGACACAAACACTGACCTCAAAAAATCTGTCGAAAAAAGATACTATCTAGGGTACTTAAAAACATAAAAGTAATGTTCATTCTCTAATTCCAGCTCTTAAGATTAGAACTTAATTTTACTAATTTTTTTATTAAAATTTTAAAACAGGTTTTTCAGAGCTGAAGTGTATTCAAAAACTATTTTACACTTATACAAAATGTCTTACCATAACCATAATTAAATTTCAAAAGCCAAAGGTTATTAACAATTCGATTCAAATGTCTTTTTTCTTTTGGACCTATGATTCCAGCTAACCGCAATGAGCAGGTTCGTAAAGGCTTTTCGTGTTTAGATGACATTTTAAGATCAGAAGAAAGTAGAATCCTTTCTGCTATTTGTTTTGTACGAGAATAATGATCACAATAGAGATGTAATGGATAATAAGATAGGGATTCATCGCCATAATGGATTTCTTGACCTCCAAAAACCACTAAAATTGAACAAAGATACTGCATTTTTTCCAGTTTCGACCGACTCGAAAATTTCAAAAACGAATATTAATTTATATAATAATTGATAATTTACCATTAACAGTGCTAGTGTAGACAAGTGCAGAGACGCCAGCTTTAGAAGCCGCTTTAATTACATTTGTACAACCATCGATATTGATTCTTTCTGTTCTTTCCCAATTAGAAGGCAGCATTTCCTTACCAGACATACCATAAGATACTAATAAAATCACAAAATTTTATAGAATATGTAAAGAATCTTCGAAATAAAATTTTTGTATCCTACCTGTATTAAATACACAGTCAGCTCCTTTAAAAACCTTTTCTAAATCAGTCAAATCTAAAATATCTCCATGAACAAATTCACATTTTTCCCAGAGATTTTCTGTACCTTCGATCCATTCAGGGTCAGGTTTACGAAGGTCATATAAAATGACATTGTGACCTTTTTGTACTAACTCAATACCTAAATGATATCCTACATAACCACCACCACCAACAATTACGAATAACATTTTATGGATTTTTTGAATAAATTAATTGACAATTTCTCTTGTATTAACTTACATAATCCTACACTACAACTACAGACTCACTAAATACTTATATGTATTTACCTAAATACGAATACGAATATACTAGTACGAGTATAGTAGGTATTTACATAAAAATTCAAGTATACTAGTACTTGTGCATTTATCGATATAATTAAGTAAGATTAGATAAGAGATGAACATTGAACTTTAAAATCTGTCAAGTTAAACTCAAACTATTTTATCAGGTTTAAAATATTTTTCATATTTGGTAGTTTTTATTCCAAAGAATTGGTATTATCAATTATTATTAGATTAGGTTAATTAATTCTAAAAAAGGAGAAAAATGAAATGATCATAATGTGATCATTGTTATGAATAATGAATACACAAACGTAGGTATTATTATATGTATGATAGATAAGATTTTGGAATGAGATACAACAAATTAATTGGTAAAATACTCGGTATCAAACTTTGCATTTTACTTTTTGAGCTTGTCAAGAAAAGCATTACAATCTCTTACACATTGTTCATAACATTTATAAAATCCAGCATCATCACCATCATAGTAAGGGTCACGAATAATAATCTCTCCTTCTGGATCATATGATCCGAGTAGTTCTATTTTTGCTTTTGAATTATTAGGTTCAACTCTTTTAAGATTTGAAATATTTTCATTGTCCATTCCAAAAATGTAGTCGAATTCTCTGAAATCGTCTGGAGTTACTTTTCTCACAGTATGCCTGTAGTCAACACCTTTTTCTTTGAGAACCTATAGAACATACAGATCATAAAAAATTGTAATAATGTTAATTGTAGCCATAATTAAGAATAATAACCTTCATTGCTCGAGGGTCAGGTGAGTTTCCAACATGATAACTAGCAGTAGCAGCTGAATCGATTCTAAATTGACTTTGTAAACCCCGTTGTTTGACAAGGTGCTGGAAAACTGCTTCTCCGATTGGCGATCTGCATATATTGCCTATACATAATTAAAGATACATAATCAAGACACACATGGTTAAAATACCCTAATAATTTTCATATTCATAGAAATTTTTAAAAATTGAAATTTTGATCAAGTCTATATTGCTAAAAGCTTTTAGACATCTAATCTAAAGTAAGTTATGACATAATATTCAAAAAATTTTACCTAGACAGATGAAAAGAACTGAAGTTTTTGGTTCACCACTCATTTTAATTGATTCGACTACAAAATAACTTGAAGTTATTTAGCTTAACAACAAAAAACGACAGACAGGAGATAAAGAACCAACAACAAATTTTTTTGAGAAACCAGAAACTTGCAACTTCAAACTTGCAACTTTTGGACCGGTTGGTACAAAATTTAGGAATGAATTTCGAGAAAAATGTTTATCGAAATGCCCAATTTATAAGCCTCGAACTTTGATATTCTTATTCTTAACTCAATTTTCAATTTGAAATCCTAGTTTTCGCCTATTTGTTTACATTACTATATCTAGGATTTTAAATTTGAAAGAGTTAAGAATGACCTACGTTCACATATTGCACTTGCACATATCATTTACCGAAATTTTTGTAGAAATGCACCTCATATTTTTAAGATCTTAATACATATGCTTAGGTTCAGAGTATGTGTATAATAGGTATTATTGTTTTAAGTTTTTTTAAATAGGTATCTACACAGACCATATCTGGTCTGTGGTATCTACCTCTACCATTCCTTATTCCTATCTATGGTTGTAAGTACCCTACCCTACTTATGTAAGTACTTGGTACCTACTTTATTTATAGTGCACAGAGTAATAAGTATAATATCAGTTATATAGGTAGGTATATATTTTGCATAAAATTGAGAAAAAATTAGTAGATTAATAAGACACTACTAAGCCATTGTAATGTACCCTACTCTACCTAACCTAAAAGTTAAAAAGTAATAGGATCCTAATTAAATTTTATTTTGTATAATAGGATAGTTACTTATGTTTTTCAGACTTATGATATATGAAAAAAATTTCTTAATTAATTATCTGATGTATCTTTATCTTCGGTTTGAGTTCCATGTTCATTTTCCGAGTAAGATTCAGAATCTCCAGTTTCAGATTCAGTTTCAGACATTACTGAACTTTCTCCAGAATAGCTTTCAGCATCTGAAGTTTCTACATTTCCATCATTTGGGGGAATCCTTCGTCCATTTCGTATAAGTTCAATTCTACATTTTGTCAAAACATGAGAAAAAACACTTGAGTCTATTACTATTTAGATTTTAGGATACTTATCAGTATTATTTATAGATTACATAATATACAGAATATATACGTATGTATAAGTAAGTACATTACATAAGTAGGAGTAGGTTATTTTAAGATAATGGAATGTTATGTACCTTAAATCCCATAGCTCACTCAATTTTCCCTTGATCTGATCCTCAACTTTTTTGCTCATTTGAGCAATCGAATGCCAAGTTCCATTATCTTTACAGATGCAAGGCTGAACTACAAAAGTCCCTTCAGGTAAAAGCCCTACTAATTCATCTAGAATAGAGAATGATCATATTATACCTACTACAGATATATTACTCGTAATCTAAAAAAAATTGAGACTGGAATTCTTACTTGAACATTCGATTCCAATCGAAATGACAGTTTTCGCAGGCTGAAATCCTCGAGAATTACCAGTAGCTTCAGACTTTTGATCTGTTGTTGGTCTCGGTGATGCTTCTGTAGATTGACCATTACTCGAATTTCCAGTATTTGCATATTCATCACTTATGTCTGATCCTGATCTTATTGTGATGCCCATATTGCTACCAGTTTTCGGCTTACGTTTTGTGATATTAATACTTGCCAAAATATCATCGTCTGAATCAGAGCCAACATAAGATCCAAGCGAAAGTGATCGAGATTGTTGAAAGTTTTCATTGTTTCTCTGCGAATTTCGGATGCTATTAAAATACAAACAAAATGGTTTTTTGGATCAATTATTAGTATATATTAGATCTGTAATAAATAAGGTATTAAGAATACATACTTAGGTATATTAGAAAATAAGGGCAAGATCACGTTTTTCATATCTGAATTAAACAAATAGAAAATGTTTGATTTTTTTACCTATGTATCCAGATACTCAGAATTTGAACAACACTCAAAGCTTGTGTCATTTGAGGAACACCAGTCATTTTATCAAGTCTTTGTTGCTTTAAAAAAACAAAAATGGATTTTAAGCTAAGCTATAGAGTACTAAAGTACCTATGTCTTAAAATTAAAAAAAATTGATGTTTTTTTGTATTGAGAAGTTTTTGAATACCTGAAGTGTCATAAATTCTTGCTGAAATTGACCTTCAAATAGCCATTTTGAATACTTTTTCATTAATTCCTCATGATTATTTTGAAATTCAATCTCGCTTACATCAACATAAGCACCAACACTACCAGGCCAACCCCAAACATTCAAATCTTGAAGAATTTCTCCAGGTGAAATTTTGCATTTCTTGCTTATCAAAGCTTTAGATTGATTTGAAGCATATTGACCAATAGTTATTATTTTTCCAATTCTGACCTTATCCTTGGATATGACCTCTCTCAATGACTCAGCTATTAAATTTTCAGGACCATTTGACCCTAATATACAAATTTAGGGAATTTAGACCTTTGAAAATCAAATATCTTTTCAAAAATTAAGGGATACCTATGAGTATTTTACAACCGCGTGGAGCAAAATTATTAATTCCTTCACCAAATCGACGGCATTCATTTCTAACTCGATCTAACCACTTGTTAATACTCTCATTTCCATCAATATCACCATCATACTGAATATTTTGACTGAAATCTTGGAGGAAAAGTACGAAATCAACATTGGTGAAAGCATCTTCTAGACTTTTGGCAATATCAACTTTAAACAAATATTTTGAAGCCAAATCTCGTGTTTCCATTAGGAATCCTCTCAATTCTTTGATGGGTGTTTTGTCATCGAATATATGGATTGAAAATATGACATCACTTGGCATAGGAGATGTATTGGACAAAATGTGAGCCAAAATAAGTTCTAAATACTTTGGTGGTGCATTTATGATTGTAAGGTGGCATAATGAGGTTCCAGGAGTTAGGTAATCATCGTGTAAACCTTGTTCACAGAGCTAAAAAAAATGGCAAAATTTTTATCAATTTCAAATACTATTACTGCTAGAACTATGAATAAGTGCTATGTATAGTATTCAAAGTAGGGTACCCTACCAATCTATTGAACTTTGCACCATCTGAAAGGCTTATTTTCATTGTTGCCTCGATTTCAGTAGAAATTCCAAAATAAGACTGGACATACTAGAAAAATAGTATTTCGAATAAGTTTACGATACAGAATCTGATACTTGAAACATCAAAATCTTTCAATTGGAGAATAAAACCTGCATTTTTAACTAAAATACCTCACAAAGATCATTTGTATGTCCTATAAGAATGACTCGATCAACAAGTTCAGCATCACCTAGTATTTGATAGACAACTGGTGATTTTGTGATCTCCCAACCTCGAATCTTTTTCATTTTCTCACAAAATTCCTATTCAAAATTCAAAAAAAAAAGCAAAAACTTGAATTTGTTTGACCTAAAATTTCGATTCATTTACCTCCCATTTTTCTGGAGTTTTTAATCTCCTCGTAAAATACAATTTGGGGAATAGTGAGCAGACTCTTTCTAACAATTTCTCAGCTTTGAATAAATAAGGACAATCACATAAGCCAACTACTTCGTATTGTGCCATTTTCCGAAAAAAATTTATTTCACAAAGTTACATAAACAAGTATTTTACAACATTTGGATTACCTAAATACTTATTACGAGTAAATCATAAATAATTTATCTTTAGCAACATTCCATAATTTAAGAACAAAACTCATTTCAATCAGATTTACAAACGGTTATATCAAATCATATTCAAATAAACAAATACCTAAAGTACTTTTATTAGTAAGTAGGCTTTCATAGTCTATACAATTTATAAATTTTTTGTCTAATTTAAGCTTAAATATCTTGTGAAGTTAGTTTTACAAACCTAATATCGTACATACACCTAAGCTAAGACCTAGCCTAATCATGTAGGTACTTATACTTATACTTATACTTATGTACATTTTAGGATGATTAGTTCAAAGAGTAGGGTATCTTACAATTTATGTACAAATTATGTGGCATGTAAAAGTACGAATAATTTCATTTACCTTCGATAACATTATAACTTTATAACAAAGTATACAGATCAAATCAAATGACAAAAAAAGTTCATAAGCATGAATTAAATTAAAGCAATATATAAGTGAATCTAGGATAAGATTATGTAATATTTTGAACTTATTTACTGGATTTCGATTTAGAACTTGATCCTTTTGTCCTCTTTGATTTCATACGTCGGTTTTGGAACCAAACTTTCACCTGTAGATCAGCAATCAAAAGGTACAATTTAGAAAAAAATTAAAAGGTAAATGCGTATTGAGCTTTAAAACTTTATACACTATTTAGCTGATTAAGATGAAATATTTTGCGAGTTTTTATGATTAACTTACTTGTCTTTCGGTCAAATCAAGAGCCACAGCAATTTCATATCTCCTCAACCTAGTCAAATAATTAGAGCTGATGAATTCTTTCTCCAAATCTCGGATTTGCTGCTTCGTAAATGCGGTCCTTTCTTTTCGATTTCTTGCATCTAAAAAAAGTTCATAAAATTAAAAAAAATACCTAAAATCACCTCAAAATTATAATAAAGTAATCCAATATAAATATGACTTGTCGAGAGAAAAGTGTCCTCTTAATTTTTTGCTTTTTTAGCAGATAATTTCAGAAAAAAGACTCAGAAAGTAAGGTTAAAAAGTAGATTATATGTACTCGTAGATAGTGGACCTTTTTACCCCATGCATATTCCATAAACATTTTTATATTTAAAATTATATTGTTGTATACCTGAATTCATTTCATCATAGTCATTTCCATCAAAAGATCCATTTCGATCATCAAACTGTCCATCAAAAGCTGAAGGAGATCCACTACATTGATATCTTGGTTGTTGTTCATCAACAATCGGGATTTGCTTCGGTTCTTGATCAGGCCAATAATTACATCCATTACAAAATTGATATTCAGAATCATCAGAACTTCCACAACTACTTATAGGCGATCCAGAACTCGAGTACACCTTACTAATGCTATTATGCTGTTGTCCAGAATTTTGGTCAAAATATGGATAACTTGGTGTTAAAGGATATACTTGTGAAGGTGAAGAGATATCATAACAGCAAGATGAATATGACTCGGAAGAATTCGTAAAATATTGGTGATTATGAGGATTCATTTTTACTACAGACGGACTACAGATACAGATATGAATACTTATAGGTTAGGTAACTTTTCAAAATAAAGGATAAATTGATACCAGTAATAAGTACAAGGGTCAGTTAAGAACTGAACTCATGGATTTGGTGAGAGAACAGTGACCAAAAAAACCAACTTGAACTTGACCACCCAATACTAATAAAACTGATCCTATTTTCCTTGTTTTTTCAAACGATATACGACACTTTTACAGGGCCCTAAAAATGGGAATTCGGAGGTGATAAATAGGAATATACCCTTAAACTACGCCAGACTCTGTGTCGCCAGAAGATTCGAAAATGCCAAGATCTGATTTCAAAATGACCCGAAAGCTAAGGAAAGAAATGGTTTAAAATTTTGCCCTCAAAAACCCATATAAAACAATACAGAATCATATTATGGGTATGTATTTCCTTATTCAGTCTTCGGGTTAAAAACTTTTCTTTCTAAACCCATTGAAACATGAGATTACCTAATGTATTGATACTTAATACAGTAGTAGTCGATATGTAGTAATAAATGCTATACTCGTAGGTACTTGTACTATACTATAAGGGCTAACTAAACCACACTCGTTTAACTTTTAACTATTTTCAACTTGTATCGATAAATACTATTCTCGATTCTTATGAATGGCAAATGGCATATTTTACTTGAACAGTAACACCAAAAAAATTGAAATTTATGGACATTTAAGCGTTCGCGTGAGGTATTTTGCCAAAGGGAAAAAATTACAGATGTATTTACATAGATATTTCTCATTTTACACAATTTCAACAAATGTACCTAGATTTACATACATAGGCAGTACCTACTTACTACATAAAATGTATTTCTTTTAGATATCTAAACTTGTATCTATACCCTACTGTAGGTATGTATTAAAAATACCCTACTTTATAAGTACCTATGTATAGTATAAGTATAATGTACCTATGTTAAGAAAAAGTGAGATGAAACTCTGCTGGAATTCTCATCATAAAACGGAAAGAAAACAAAGTTAGTCAAAAGCTCATCAGTCAAGCGTCCGATGACAGGTCCAATTCCAATTTCCCCAATTTAAACCCCACGAAAACCAAAGTCATTGAGAAAAAAAATTCTCAACTTGCGGTTGAATATACATTTATGTAGTTTGTAAAATTATTAAATCTATCAAAGACTAATAATTTTCTATTCCTGTTCCTCAGTCCTGACTATTATACTGCCTAAGATTTCCTGGTTCATGCCTAAATGAAGTTAAATGAGATTTGCAGATGTTTTTACAATAATAATAATTTGAAATTACTTTATACGAATACTGCTTAGATATCAGTACAACTAATAAACTAAAGTTCTTTTTAAATAAATAAAAATTGAGATACTGTTATGTACAACTCACTCGAGTTTGAAATCTAGATGTTTATGTAAATACATACTTTGTATATATGATAGACAGCAATTTTTTTTTTATTAATTTAGGTAATTCTCTTAATTAATAAGTACACAAGTTACCTATTTAATAACATGTAATATAAAAACATTTACATTTTGTAGAAGATAGTAAGAATGGATTTTGAAAATTTGGATAAATATCAGTAATGCAAAAATATTATAAAGAACTAATCAGAATATCAACACTGGAAATAACATAATCATAGTGAATATGATAAATGTATATGTATACCTACCCTACGTTATATTTTACTAATCATAAACAGATATTTATAAAAGTAGCTACTACTACTATACTATGTACAACAAAATTTTAAATACAATATACAAAGTTCTTTAAAAATTTATAAACTCTAGTCCAATCTGTCAACCTTAATAAACAATACAATAAAGAAATCAACAAAAAGAAGAAAAATAGATATGAGATGATTAACGGCTTAAAAATTACATTTACAACTATATTTAAGTAAATATTATAAGTTTATAAGATATATATTTTATGAACTATTAGATGTAGGTGGAGGTGTTGGTGTTGATGCTGGGGGTTGAGATTGCTGTTGCTGAGTTTGTTGAGGAGGTCTTACAACTGCAATAGTACTCGTAACAGGAACAGGTATTCTAATAGTATTTGGAGGCATTGTATATGACCCACCACCAGCAGGCATTGCATTAGCATTATATGGAATTGTTATAGTTCGACCTTGTCCACCACCACCTTGCCCTTGTGTATTAAAAGCTCTTAATGCTGGTATCTGTCCTGCGGCACCTGGTGTAGAAGGACGAAGAATTTGTTGCCCACTTGTAGCTGAAGCTTGTCTTATTTGAGTTCCTGCTGGATTTGTCAACACTTTTGCATATCTAATACCGGCTGATGTGATGTTTGATGGGACTGCTGGTCGAATTTTAGTGACCAACCGAGGCTGAGTTGTATTGACAATTTGCCCAGATCCAATATTTCCAACTGTTGTTAAACCAGTTGATGGAATTGATCCGGTTCTTGCTACCACTGTTGTTGTTGAACCAATATTTCCACCATCAATATTTACATTAACAGGAATTGGATTTTGTCTAACCAGGCTTTGCTTTGTTGTTGATAAACTCTGACGAATTTGACCAGCAATATTCGCAGGTACATTTCCCGAAATAAATTGTGATGCAAGTGACATTGGTAACTGTACTGTTGTTACATTCGAGCCAGCAGTCTGAAAACCTTGAAGTTGACCACCAGAAGTTGTTTGAACTATACTAAACGTGCCTGGACCTTCAGTGGACGAAGACTGCTGAAACACATATCTACCACCTGCACCTGATTGCTGAACAAGTCTTACTACCTGATTATTATTCAAGCCTAATCCACCTAATCCACTCAACCCACTACCACTAGTACTACGAAGATTAAAAACTGTTAATGGATTTGTAGTATTTCCACTTGTTAGTGCAGCTCCTAAATTTGGTAGTGCATTTGGTCCTCCACGAATAATTATAGGTTGACCACCTCCACCTTGTAGATTATAATTTGCAATATTTCTTTTGGCGATTAGCAATGACCTTTGTTGTTGTTGACCTTGAGCTCCACCAATGACAATGCCAGGAGTGTTGAGACTATTATTATTAGTTGTAACAATAACATTAGAATTTTTTATTTGTTGTTGTGCTTGCTGAGATTGTGGTGAAGGTGAAGCAGGTAATGTTGTTGATATTTTTTTACCACTATAAGTTCTCAACGGTGATAATGTGGAAATAGATTGAAACATCGAGGAAGCAATTGCTGTAGGCTGTAATTTAGAAGTGACATTCTTGTTTGACATTGTGATAACTTTTTGTTGTGTAGTTGGTCTTGCAGCAGGTTCCTTAACAATGGGTGCAATTTTCTTTGCTTTTAATAATGTAGCAGCAATCGCAGAACTTGTCAAGTGTTTATTACTCGTACTTGGAATATTTTTAATTGGTGGCTCAGGCTTTCTTGCATTTGGAAGCACTTTGATCCTACTTGCTGGTGGTCTATATATACAAGGAGCTTGAATATCATCTTTTTGCTGCTGTTTTAAATTGGAATATATTGGTTTTACAGCACGAGTTTTGGAAAATGATGAGGCTGATGCTATATTAATTTTTTTCAATTGTTGATGATACTGTGAACCTCCTTCATTTGATTCCTGATTTGATTTTGAATCAGCCTGACGTCTTGATCTATCTTTTGTAAAACTTTTTCTTTTTCTCTTTCTGCTGGAAGGTTGAGATGAATCACTGTCCTCTTCAGTTGATTCTTGATCGAGGTATTCAGCATCACGATCACGTTCTTCTTTCTCATTCACATTTTTTGATTCATTTGAAATTTTTTGTTGCTGATCATTAATAGAACTTGATTTTGCCTTTTTTTTTTCAGCTGCCATTGCCGCTGCAATTCTCATATTTTGTTGATGCTCAACTTGAATTACATTTTCGAGAACTTTTTTTGATAATAATTTATCTTTAGAAAATGTTTCCGGGTATTCTTGTTCCAACCATTCACAATAGCTTCTTACTTTGAAATTTCTTCGATCACCTCTTTGATATAGGATTCGATGATAAACAGCTCTCATGAGACGAAAAATGGTCGAATTAAAATAAGGTACTTGGAGAAATGGATCAAAATACGGCGCTCTGAGTCTGAATTAGAAAAATAAATAAATAATAATTAAAATAGATGTTTGAGTTTTTATATTACCTTGAAAGTGCACAATATTTTGGAGGTTTTTTAACAGGTTTGGGATATCTTTTAAATATATTGTTCATAGTTCTTTCATCTGAGAATGTTATGAAGGTTCTTTCAATTTTTTCAGTCGAATCCGAGTCTTTTGGTAAAGGTGGTGCAATTTCGGATTCACTATCGTCATAAGTTGTGCTGGAAATTACTTCAATTCTCTTTGAAACATCTGGCATAGTACAAGATCGGTAAGTTATAAATGGACCTCGGGCAGCTTTAACAACTGGTTTAATTTTCTTCTTTTCAAGCTCCTATAATTATAAAAATCATTAATTATTAAATATTACAATAACACAAACGCGACATAAATTTTATCAATATTTTCTAGTTTCAATATAGTTTTAAAAAATAAACGATTGCTCACCATTTGTTGAAATTGAGCTGAAAGGTAAAAGAATAAATAATTTAATATTTCAAGTAATAAAAGTAGCTAAAAATATTTAAAAATGTAAATTCTTTTTAACTAATTACTTACCAAGACTCTCCAAATTTAGAACTTCGGTCCTTTTAGCTTCTTCTAGCAATTGTTGTTGAGTCATAATAACTTCGACCTCATTCGCCTTTTTAATTTCATATTCTTTACGTCTTTTTGCTTCGTCTTTCTCTCTTACTTTAATCCTGGATTGTGTCTCATCAGATTTGGCCTTTGTTGAAGTTCTTAAAGTTTTGCGTTCAGGTGGGATTATAAATATTGGCTTCTTTGCTTCACTATCATCAACATCAACATTAGTTGTTGATACTAATTTTGGTTTCTTAAATTCTCTTTCATATGGTACTAATGGTAAATAAAAAACATTACATAAGATAACAACCATAAATAATACAAAAAAGAAGTATTTTTTTAAATTTTTATTCTTACCTGGTTCATAACTTGGCATTTCATCCTCATTTACTATTTTTCTTTTTTTACTAGATTTTCCACCATCTTGTGTAATTTCACCAGCCTCCAACTCAGTTCTAGGTTTCGAGGAGGAAGCCTTTGGTTCTCTATAAGCTTTAGTTACAAGCCTTTTTGGTCTTTTAAATTTCCCATCATCATCGTCATTATCTTCTGCTGCTTCAGCATCTTCGTCAATATCAAAATCAGAGTCGACTAAATCCTCTTCTTCTTTTTCCATTTTGTACTCATTATCATCCTCGGTTTCAGCAAATCCACCATAAGTTGTGGTATAAAATTCATCCTCCTCCTCTTCATTTAATAGCCGGGCCATCTTGGACCCGGCACCAGCTCTCCTTGACCTCGAGGAAGCTAAACTCATCTTGACAATCTAGAAAATAAATAAAAACCATCATTAATATATTTTTAATTTTAAATTAAAAACCATTTAGGTATTTAAAGCAAAAGTGCAAGCAAACAAAAGCAACTGATACAAATATAATAAGAAACCATATAGTCTAGAGAAGTAAGAGACTAATAAATCTTATCTTTTTTTTTTGCTCTGAAAAACTAGATTTTGTTCTCAATTTTAGTCAATTTTACATAAAATTTGTAAAATTGAGGTACTCTGAGATTTGAGAGCTTTTAAAAATGAACAGATAATTTTAATTTAAATTAAATACAATACAAACATAGTATCGAATCTAACTAAAAAAATACATACAAAACATCAGACAGGATGGGTTCTAACTCTAAAAATCAAAGATCAGTCTGAACTCTGAACTTAACTTAACCTTTAGCCATCATACCATGACTAATTTATATTTATGACTAGATGACATACAATATGATATTATGACTAAGTTATGACTAAGCTAATTAATTCAGGTCCTGTACAGCTAGCTATTTCGGCTTCAAAAAACCTGATTTTGACCTCAATAGTATAGTAAATGCATTAAGAAGCCGAGGCCAAAATTTGGTTTGCAAGAGCTGAATTACGCAATAAACTCATAATTTGACAATTTATTATTTTTTGCAACTAAATACCTAATTCTAACTAGATAATTAAGTATTAATTCTAATTGTATAGTACTTTACTTGCAATGCAATTTTACGATGCAATGTATTCATATTGTACCATAAATAATTAATTAATGTAAAATGTTAATGTCAATAAAAATAATTTAAAATCTTATTTATAAGCCTGCCTAAAACTAAAAAGCCGACACAAAAAATTACAAAAATTTGACATTTTCTTACCTTCAAATCACCCTTATTATCTGGATTACACCTTGATCCTCGTCAATTTCTTAAAAACTCACAAATACATTAACAAAATCTCAAAATTTTGATTAAAATTTTGATCAACAAAAAATTTTTGTCAAAAATTAGAAAAATTTCGATTTTTTTGTCCAAAAATTTGTTTGACTTTTGAATGGGGCTCTTGCAGAGTCAAAATTTAGCTAGTCCTATAGTATAGTAGCGTATTAAATTAGTTAACCTACCCTCCGATAGTTCGCACAGCAAAATTCTGGCTGATTTACAAAAAAAATTTCCTCGATCATCTCATTCATCAAAATCAAGATTCATCATCAAGATCATCTATTGACATCACTCCTCCTTTCTTGGTCTCTTGTCCACTCTTTGGTCCTATACATCGTCGTCACCTGGCACCCATCGTCATCTACACCTCTAGATTCACACTCGTCATCTCAAATCGAGCAAAAAACTGTATTTAACATAGTAAAATCGTCAATTTGGTAACACGTGCATCATCCTTAAATTATTATAGTCCACGGTTTTTTTCATTTTTTGAGATTTAATTGTAATTAAGTTAATTTAGACCACCGAGTCTACATTTGATAAGGGCCCATTTTTTGTGTTTTTTTTTATTTTTTACAACAAAGTTTACTTTTCGGCTTGTATGAGTCAAAAAACAGAAAAACCGATTCTGTCAGGGCAGCGAATTAAAACTCGCAAAAGGGGTAAGTCATTTTTTGTTATTTTTTGTATATTTTTAAGTAAGGTATAATGGTCAATTGACCTTTGGGAGGATGTAGAAGGTCATAGGGTCATATACTGCAGTGTTTGTAAACTAAAGTAAATTTTTAAATAGAGATTTTACATTTTAAAAAGGTAGACTTTTGTCCGGGTCATTGACATGTTGCAACGCATTTGATTTGGACACAAATGATCTGTAATTTACGCATATTTTTATTAAGTTCAAAAGTTCAAGCTCAAAGTGAACTTTAATTAAGTACTACATTTTTACATTAACATTGCATTAACATAAGAATAAGTTATTTATAATTCATAAGCAAGTAGAATTCGAATGCGTAATTTGCTGCCTATTAATGACAAATTCATAAATATTTTAATTACCTGCAGCAGCTCAAGTAAATGTACGTGGATTTTAGAATTTTGAACTTTTTAGATTATATTACACGGCATTTTACAATAGATTTTTACACATGATATTTCCCATTCTCGTTGTTGCGTCTTGTCTCGTAGTAATGTACTTTTTACTCAAAGACAATATACTATACTAGGAAAGGAATAATAAAAATCGGTAATTTGAGTGACTCTAATAGCACGATTAATACTCGGTCCAAGACCAAGGTCAGACTGTCATAGTCGCATTCACATTGTCAAGCAACTAGGTAATTTTACCTACCTACCTTTTTTGTTCTAATAAAGCTGAGAGTTGAGAAAAACCGATTCTTTTCTTTTTCTTGTAGTCAAAAGAAATTGCATTACTCATTCTCATTACATTTTATTACCTAATTGCGATTGCGATTAAACTTAAAAATACTGATGCTGATGACGATGACTGAAAAATAAAGCTGCAATACGAGTAAGATAATTTTATTCGTATTAAGATACGAGTAAAAATATGGCATTACATCACGAAGTTTAAAGTAATAATATTTGATTACTTATCATATAATCTGTTGTCTGCCTCTCGGAATTACCACCATCATTACGATTTATAATTAAATTAAAGCTAGTCTGTTGTTTTATCTATCATTTCATAGAATTTTTCATTTTTATTTTTCGTATTAAATACCTACGCGTCCGCCTACTTATTACTTAAATTATTATATTTAATACAGATCATCGGTGTCAGTATATTATTTTTTTATATCATATTATCTCCATTCTCATTACTTCATTAATTGTAGGTAGATAATTGATAATGCGATAAAATAAAAAAAATTAAAGAGACGCAATTTTATTTATCATTATTTTATCATTATAAATAAAATAAAGTCAAGTCAAAGTCTAAAGTAAATACAAAATTTTCTTTATTAAGTAATTTATAATATAATATAATTAGTAATATTTTAGGTACCTAACCTATACCTAACTTGTATAAAAAAAGATTAAATGACATTGATCTGATTCTGATCAATGACATTGACGTCACGTCACCTCATATTGTATAGAATAGAAATAGGTGTCTGATTCTGATTATTGAGTAGGTAGTAGGAGTCAGAGTCAGCCCAGCCTCAGCTAATTCTATTAATTTTCTATTTTTTATTTGTAATCTGAATCGAAATCTACAGAATCAAGCAGTTTATGATTTGGTATATTAGGCACCTAGTTAGTTATCATTTATTTATTATTATCATGATGAAGATGAATCATAAAAATTTATTCCTAATTTTTATTCTCATTGCAATTGCAGCATTGCTTATTTATTATTAGTATGTACCTGTGTGTGGTGAAATGAAATGATAAATGATCTAATAATTTAATTTTATGTTTATGAATTAAATTAATTGACATTCCTTTTTCTGCTCTGTTCTCAACTTCTTAATAGGTTAAATATGAACGATAATATAATATCTACGATTTCTTATTAATATGCATTATGCAATATTAAAGCATTTGGGATGTAGATTCAGTAAAGACAGTAATAAGTCTAGAATTTTAAATAGGTATTTGTAGTTAATTTAATATTTTTTATTGTTGGTAGTGAGTTCTTAATCTTTAAGTCATTAATTGTAAATACTAAAGGTTTTCAGTCGAAGGAAAAGATAAAAAGTCATTTAGTAATTTATTAGATTAGAAACACAATATTTTTATAATTACAAATATAAATAGATTCAAGTGGATTCGAAAAAAGAACCTTAAATCTAAATTAACCTTTAGAGTATTATGAGTATGATTAATACTCATGGATTGGATTTAAAAAATTTTAATCTAATTTTTAATTTAATTTTTACTTCTTTTAGATGAAAAGGAGAAATTTGACACAAGTGGATTTCGTGATTTGTTAGTTCAAGGACTAGTTGGTAATTTTATTTTATTTTTTTTCAAACCTATTTTTTAATAATGCTAATGATATAATTTCTTTTAAATTAGATTGTGGTCCAGAATTGGATGCTATTAGCAAATATCTCGACGGTTTGTTAAATTTTTTGTCATTTTTTTGTCTTTTTGTTGATTTACAGTTTATAATTATAAATTTTTAGGAGCTGGTAATGCTAAATTGGATTATAGACGTTACGGGGAAACTCTCTTCGACGTTCTAATTGCTGGAGGAATCCTTGGTCCAAGCGGTGTAACAAATGGAGAATCAGGCTTGGTTCCACCCCTATGTGTATTCTCTGCAGGTACAATATTTATTATCGTAGAATGATGCCTACTTTAATTTTATCTATTTGTCAACTACCTAAACCTAAGTGATAGTTTGATAGTTACCTACTTATTCATTTGATGTCCTTTTTTCCTCAGAGAATACGATGGAGAGCCTCAAAGGTGTTGAGCAGGTATTTCTTAAGTTGATGAGGCGATACAAATATCTGGAGAAGATGTTCGATGAAGAGATGCGAAAAGTATTCACTTATATGAAGAGATTCAGCGATGAGGAGCGTATCAAATTAGCTCGAATGACTGCTCTCTGGTAATATTTTAATAATATTTAGAACTTGTAATTGTAATCTTTAAAAAACTACAACCTATTTTTATGAATTTTATTTTTTTTAAGGCTGAGCAATGGCTCTCTTAATCCCTCCGTCCTTTCTGTTATTGCAGTCGTAAGTCAATAACCTTTTTTGCATTTTTTTTTAAATTTTGAATTGAATACATTATAATTAAAATATTTTTAGGAGCATTTGGTTAAAGATAATTTGGCATTAGACTTTATTCTCGAAGTTTTTACTGTCTGGAAACAAGAGAAAGGTATTCAGGCGGTTGTTACAGGACTTAAAAGAGCAGGACTTGAGACCAAGTAATTTTTATAATTTACAAAATATTTAAATCATTAATCAAAAATTCATTCTAAATTTGTCTTATAGGTTAATGGAGTTCTTCGCATTAAACAAGAGAACACAGGTAAAATGATTTTTGTTACTTACTTTACTGATCATCTTTAAAATGTAAATATTTTTACGCACAGGAAAATTTTAACAATGTTTTTAAAGAGAGAGATCTTATTGAAATCATCAAGCTTCAAAAGAATCAGGCAAGTCAGGAGGTGAAGAAGGATATGCAAAAATATGTGTCAGATGCCCTCTCCGAGAATAAAAGCCCAAAAGAGATCATAAATGAAGTGAAAGATTTCTCACTAAAGAATAATTTAGCTGAGCCCGATGTTGTCTCTATTGTAAGTTGTATTTATTTGAAAATAAATTACAATTTTTACTGGAGGAATTAATATTTTGAAAATTATTAAAGCTTTGGAGTACTTTAATGGCAGCAATTGAATGGAATAAAAAAGAAGAATTAGTTGCTGAGGAAGCCTTGAAACATCTCAAGGTAAATTTTTTTTTAAACTTTAGTAATGTCAAGAAAATTCTAATCTAAATAACATTATTAATATACATATTATGTTTATTTTATAGACTTATGCACCACTTCTTGGAGCATTTTGTCAGACGCCCAAGTCAGAATTGACTTTGATGGTTCGAATTCAAGATTTCTGCTATGATAACATGAACTTTATGAAATCTTTCCAAAAGATTATCCTTCTTCTTTACAAAAGTAAGAAATTCAGATAAAAAATTATTACCTAAAAATTGTTTTCAAGTTATTTAGATAGTAAAATTATGAATTGTTGCTTATCATTATTTATTTATTTTTTTAGCCGAAGTTTTGTCGGAGGATGTCATTTTGAGATGGTATAAAGAATCGCACTCTGTTAAAGGGAAAAGTGTTTTTCTTGAGCAAATGAAAAAGTTTGTTGAGTGGCTTCAAAATGCAGAGGAAGGTAAGTTATTGTTATTATCAAAACCTTGATATATGGTCTATTTAGTTTAATTAACCAACTGTGAAAAACTCAATTTTGCAAGTAAAGATATCAAAATCTAGTTTTATAAGCTGAATTTAATTGTTTTTCATAACAAACTTTTTAATTGAATACTTTACAATATAATTTACTTATTTTTAATTTTGACAGAATCTGAATCTGGTGAAGAAGATTAAAAATCTAAAATAGCAACAACGTGTGTGTAAGCGACTTTTAAATATAAATCTACTAAATTGAAAATTGTCAATGTTATCTGAAAAACTCAAAATTATTCAATACAAAATACAAATTAATTAACTGCTAGATAATACTACTACGAATAATAATTTTAAACAACAAATCAAAATTCAAGAACTTGGGATACAAAAATGTAATTAATTTTAAAACTTAAAGTACTACATAGGGATAAAGATGAAATTGTAAAAAATTCAAAAACCTCAATCATAAAACAAATCACACACTTTTAATTTGATAATTATATACTACATATTTATAATTACTACATACTACATATTGATAGCAGGTAGGAAAAGTTCTACAATAGGTAATATGGGTAATATTTTTAAATTACTAATGTAATAATAATTCATACAAAAAATGAATATTCCAAAATGATACCTTTATAATTATAAAAAAGTAAAAAAGATATAGATAACACTTAACTTTATTATTATTATTTTAGAAATCAAGAAAATGTTAAATGTAAAAAATTGCTATTTTTTTCAATCTTACTTTATTAGGTAATCATTATTATGTCAGTTAGAAAAAATGCTTTTTTTGAGGAATATAAGTTATGTTATTTTTGAGTAGAGGCATCAAACTAAAAGACTAAAAAATGAAAGATTTTTTAAAACTAGAATTAACTGAAAGTTGAGTGTCAAATGTCAAAGATGAGAAATTATAATTAATTAGGTTTAAAACAATTATTATTGTGTAATTTATAAACTCAGATTGTAACTGGAACTATTATGTATTATGGTATTATACAAGTTACAAGAAATGAAATCAATTTTTCTCTCTTTAAACTTTATTATAAAAGAATTTCTTTGAATTCTTGCTACTTTTATAAAAACCTCAAAATCTAATCTTTTTTGAAATCTTACCTAATCTTTGTAGAACCTTTTTGCTCATAAACTTTTAACCTAAATATTCATCAAGTTATTTAAAAAATTTTGTAATAAGTATGTAGTAGTAGTAATATGATCAATTATCAGGTAAAATATTGCTGACTTATTTTATTCCTTAACTTCAAGTCTATAATTATACATACTTTTTGTGCTAATTATAAAAAAAGCTCATAAAAAAGATAATTTTAATTGTTCTCTATCTATATGTAAAATAGATTTATAATTTCTCCTTTTAAAAACGGGATTTCATCGATTTGCAAAAAATACTTTTGAGAAAGTTGTCGATATCTTCCTCCTGAAATGTGTCCAGTAACAGTATATTGTAAAGGACAGAAAAAAAACTTTTTAAAATTTATTTATTTTATATAATTTAAATGTGTTAAGTTTAACATACATATTTATAGGAATTACATATTAAGTAATGCCAAGTTTAATTTTAAGAAAAATATATAAAATACATAATACATTATATAATAATCATATACCTATTTAATATTAAGATTAAAGTACTCTGTAAAAGCTAATTTTAATTTTAATTAAGATACAACAGAGTATATAAAAAGATAATGTTAAATGTATATACATATTAATGTTAAGATGAGCATTTATTGAATAAAGGGCAAAATATATATTGGAAAATTGTTACATAATTTGAATTTAAGTTCTTATTCTGTAGATTTCAAATCCTGCTGGATTTGATGGTATGTATTAGGCATTAGGTTAGGTATACTTATTTACTTATACTATACCTATGCTATTATGACAACGTTTTGAGAATATTTTGGAACTTTTCAAGGCCCCAATTTAAGGGGCTGTTCGAGAAATGGAAATGCATTATTAAAAGTTCAAAAACTTTTTGAAGGTCTCGGATGTATTTTCACATGCAGTAGAGTAGTACCTATTATGCTTCGTTCAAGATTCAGAATTCAGTCAGGTCTTGCAAGTAAGGGTACTTTAACTTTAAATTAAAGAGACAAAAATTACAAAATTTACTCAAAATGTAATATCAGTAGATAGTTGATATATGCTGTAGATATTTCATAATCTAATCGTAAGTACCCAGCTCATTTACAGCTCTGAAAAGCCTAGTATCGTAGTATCCCTAATTTTACTTGTAAAATTGAAGCCAAAATCGAGTACCTAGTAAAATCTAGTCTTTAAAATTTCGTTATTTTACCCAATTAAAACATTTTCCAACTTCCAAATTTCCAACTAGAACTAGACTCATGGTCAGTAAATTATTCTTGATTTTAAACTTTCTTTTGATTGAGGATATGAAAAACTGAAAACTTATTATTCTATGAACTTTTGGGTACAATTACTTGTGAACTCAGGTAGTAAGTTTTTGAGATTTATATTTTGTTGTGCCTGCCTGAGAAAAATTTATCAAGCTAAAAATTTCATTCTTTCAGGGTTGGATGACGCTTTTGAAAGGAGATTTCGATTGGGTCGGTCTTAAGGTCTCTTTTTTTTTGGTTTCATTTCATTTTGTGGTCGTCTCCCTTTCCGTTGCGTTTCATTTTCAAGTCCCAGGTGGATCTATGAAATGTAAAATGTAAAATGTAAAATCAGAGTCCCTTGAAGTAAAAAGGGTCCCCTTGTCTTGTCCTGTCCTGCACCAACAAGAGACTTGAGATGTAATATAGAGCATTTTTTCCCCAAGTTTTGAAACTTTGAAGTTTCAAAAACTTTTGAGAAGCAGCAGCGGATGGGGTAAATTTGAGACAATTTAGATACCTTTTTCTCATACCATACCTTATACATGTAGGTACTAGGTACTAGTCACTAGTAGTAGATACGTACAAGTACAAATATGTAAAAGGCCCTTAGATTTGAGATTTGAGACTTAAGGCCGCTTGGGTCAATCTGAAGCTTTTTGCCCCTGGATTTTTGCTGCTCTTATTTCTTCTCTTGCGTAACCCCAAAGAATACCTTGATTCGCTCGGTAAGGTACAGTAGGTAAGGTTTTTTTTTTTTTAAATTTTTTGAATTGAAATGAAATTGGGGACCTTACCTTAAGTTGAATAAAAGATAAACCTAAATTAGACCAGATATAGTTTTTAGCTTTATAGTAGCCAGCTGCATTTATCACCCGGAAAATGCCTGATAGGGCCAAATATCTAAAAATCTTTTGAGAAATGTGAATGAAACTAATGCGGATCAGATTGAGATGAGAAAAAGCTCAGTCAAGCCAAAGATTTCTAAAAACCAAACATAAATACCGAACCGATAGCAATGATAAATGCCCTTTGATTTGATCGAGAATATATTGCTCATGTAAGATCACTAATGTAGATTATAAATTTAAAATTAAAAAGGCCAATGAAGCGTATGCAATTGAAATTCACCGTTGGGGAGGTTCTTTCGGTTTTTTCTGGCTTTCATGCCGGTTTTGCATCAGGTAAGTATTTAAAAAGTCTTTTCTTTTTATGGTACTTTAGTGGTTGACAACTCAACTTTACCATTTATTAGCTCAGATTTATTGTAAATTCATAAAAGGGCTTTATACCCATAATTTTGTCTGTTTTTTCAGATTTATAGGTAGGGTACTTAGCTCATTTCTAGTTTGCAAAATTTTCCTTTTTTGAGCTTTAAAGACAGGCTTTCGAGATGATTTTGACTTTTTTTGGGTGCACTTACTTAAAACATGAAATGCATCAAGTCTTTTTGGATTTGGTCAAAATTCAAAATTTTAAAAATTTCAAGTAGAATTTTACGATAAAATATTCTGATATAAAAGAGCGTGAAGTTTTGTCCTTCCTTTATTATATGGCCACATAGTGAGACCTTTTTAAATTTTGTAAAAAAAAATTTGCTAGTCATCATCGTATTATGAAATACTCAAATGGTAGCAAATTATTTGGAAAATTTGAACTGGTAAATGCTCGAAAGATTTCTTATCTTGGGATTTAACTACTTTTGAAGTTGAAGTCTCAGGAATGGAGATTTCCCACGGCTGTTCTGTAATCTTTATGGTAAACATAATGCGTGGAATTATGCGTATAGAGACTTGGTGACTCAATTGTAGTTCCTGGTCAGATTTCAGATCAGATCAGACAGACTTTATTTTTTACTTTTATTTCAATTACATACTTAAACTATAATATGAGTAATACGAGTAACATATATAAAATATCCCTTTCCCGATTCCAACTTTGGAACTTTTGGTTTCTCTTTGGATATGATCTTCAACCTTTAAGACAGATCACGAACTTTTGTATCCGTATATTATGGTAAATACCCTTTAAATATGTAATAAGTGTATAATTTTTTTTAAACTAGTTCAAAATACAAATGTAATCCAATCCCATATAAAATTGGAGAATCAAAGTCGGTAGCTAATACCAATAATCAAGTTAATACCATGGTCTATGGGCATATTGCGGTTTTTCTCCCTTGTAATTTGGTTCAAAATTGAAATGTGATCTGGATCTGGATTCTTGTTTGATAAAATTCTTGAGATTCTTTCAATTTCCTGCTGACTGGATTTTGAGGTTTTGTCGATTTTAAATTCAAACACCAGGCCGGGAGAATGTGCAATATTTCAATGAGCAAAATTTTGCAACATTCTTCGACCGATTGTTCAAATAGAAATTACTCAAAAGAGTGACCAAATATGTTGAAAAAGTGTCCAAAATTTGTTGATTGTTGACATTTTCTATCGACCCAAGGCTACGGGACGAAGTGCAATAGGTCAAATATCATAAGCCTATAGCACCCATACCGAGCCTTAAGTCGACAGATTTCATGCTTTACGAGTACATATTCGATCCTTTTCTCAAAACCCTCAAAAATTGTCTTGTTTTCAAGTTGTACAACCTACCAGTATAAGTAGTAATAGTAGGGGTTGATTCATCTGATAAGGTCCTGAAATTACAATAATTATATAAAATATTAGGTTAAAAAATTATTTTTTAACTAAACATCACATGTCATACTTCAATATAGATAATACTTGTAAGTTTGTACAAAACGAGATCATGACATCATTGTATTGAATCATACAAGTACCTATACTCGTACTTGAGCTTAAAAACAAGATTGCATGCAATTCTTACACAATAACTAAAAACTTGTAAAAAAAAGGATACCTCCTATCTATAAGAAAGAGTTCTAAAGTTTAAGACCGGAAATGACATATGGGTAATACAAGACTGGTATAATGATGATTGGGCTGGGTTCTCAACTCAAAACTAGGATAAAAAATCCAAGATTTTCAAAATTATAAGTACTATAAACTGTAGTGCTAGACATGGTGATCTTATGATTTTTTTAATCAAAAATTTGACCAAAAAAAGGTTCAATGAATTTAAATTTTTACCAATTCTCAAGATCAATACTAGAGTCCGATTCTGATGCCAAAAGATCATAAATTCAACCGAAAAATCTGGAAATTAAAAAATAGATGTTTACTTAAACTTTTGTTCGAAAAAGCTAGTCATTCTAAACTCTTGTTGGATTTCAATAAAATTGTTCAACCTTTGTAGGTAAACTTGTCTAGATACTTGTCTAATTTAATTTTGGCCTTTCAAACTGTTCCAAAAAAGCCAAGTTTAGTTCAATATACATTTAACTGAATTAGGGGTTGAACTTTACTTTGTAGTGTATTATAAGTTTTGTAGTTTCAATTTAATTCTCGAAAAAAAGTTGATAGAAATAATTATACACTTCGCACACGACTTCAATTACACAAGCAAGCAATGCAATGTACAAAACCCTCGAATTTAAAAGCAAGTTAATCTTCCCTATCTGGGTCTTATTTTGTGCCTAATTTATCTTAGGTACGTAGTACATATGTTAGACCGTAAATTTAAATACAATATAGCACAAGTACAGGTATTTTAATTATCTCTGAAATTGCCTATTACTATTGCCCCTAATCGTAAGTATAATAGTAATAACTGTATTTGCTAACAAGGCAGATGTTGACTTTTTAAGATTTTAAGGATGTTCAAATTCAAATAGGAAAATTAATAAACTTCGACTATTCATAAAATTTGAAATTGTAAAACTTTGTGTTCAAAGTTTCAAAGTGTCAGCTCGTTAAAATCCTTTTAATAAGTATGTAAGTACCTAACTAGGTATTGAAATATTTATATTTATGTATATACCTACTATTATTTTAAGGGTCAAGTTGTTTATTTGATCTAGACTCTAGACTAGACCTATGTACACTATACATAATAATATAGAGACTTGGAATTGAAAAACTGAGACTTTTGGCTCGTTTACAGTGGAATGCGATTTAAATGTAATAAAAATTTCACAATAATACTTTAAGGCTTTTGAGGGTCTTTAATTTATAGTCTTATGCGTGTACTTTATATGTCGATATTTTGTACCCTTACCTACTAGTTTGTAATAGCTAGTTTGTTTAAGGGATTTCACAAGAATTAAATGCAAGTTCTTAAGGTCTATGTCTAAACCTATGTCTGCTTTTACCCCAAATAAATACATATTTTGTAAGCTTAAAAAGGGATTCACTATGTGTACATAGGATTTACACACGAATAGCTCTATAAAGTCACCAGTATTTGAGATATTTTGAGCAAAAAATGTGTCATATTTTGAAGAATTTTAATTTTTGTCTAAAATGTACCTATAGCTATGCTTTAAAATATAAAATTTTGGGTTTATAAGAGAGAAATTAATGAAATATTGGAGTTTCAAATGCCTATTAGTACGAGTATCCGTATCGGTTTTTCGAGAAAAATGACCGATTTTTAAGACTATTACTACCTACCTATTACCTATAGTATAATACTTTGTAATTGAAATTTGAGGCAACTTTATAGAGAGGTTTCTAAGATATATACTTATAGTATAGGAAGGATCATTCGAATTCGAATTGAGAATTGAGTAAGAATGAAAGAGATCACGAAAGACCAGAAATATATAGGTAGGGTACTCTGTATATTAAGTATTTGGGTATATCAAGAAATAATCCCTTTTTTTCTTTTATTCATTGACCATCTGGCCCTTGGAAGTAAAAACTTGAAAAATTTACGAAATCGAAGGTGTAGGGTCATACTACAAGTCTACTATAGTATAAGAATGGTATAATCACCACTTCTTGTCCTTACTTTACATTAGATCTGACAGGATTTTTACAAAGAAATGTACATACTGATACATAGGTACTTATACTGAGGTTTTACTCAAAATCTTTTTTTCTCTTTTTTTTGAGTACAAGAAAGATTTATGCCTGATCTCTAATGTACTAATGCCAAGCTACCTTCTGTTCTTTCTACATTTTGCTCCTGGTCCTGGCTAAAGATTAAAATTATTGAAAAAATTGAAAATACATAATATTTTTGATGCCAAAGGCGAGATTTCCAATTGTTGGATGAAGCAATACAAATAACTAGATAATAGAAAAATTGAACTAGATTTGAGACTCAAATTTTGATCTATAAATACCCAGATGCTTTCATAACTTATGATGTGAATCTGATAATATTTATGTAAAGATTACATAAAGTATCAAAAATATAATCTTTCAAATCTCAAATTTTTCTAAAGGTATCAATCAAAAGGGCTTTTCAACAAGACTCTGTATACAGTATACTTGGGTATTACTTTAATCTTTTTGAAAAAATCTTTTTGAATTTTTTGTATAATGTACTAGAACTAGTGCATATTTGCTAATTATTCTGGGAATTTTAAGCTACAATATCCAGAGGTCTTATCATTACTGCAATTAAGGATTTTTTCCACCTGGACAAGTTAGTCATCTCATCAATCAAATGATCTCGAGACTCGAGACTTTGATCAAATTTGAGGCACGTGTAACTTGAGTTACAACCAGAGCTCTAAAGTCAAATTTCTCTCGGTCTGTCTGATCTTTCTGTACTTTTTATGCGTAAATAAGTCAGAAGAAATGTGGAAAAAAGTGCGTATTTCCTAGTCTTATCTACAATATTATATCTTTTAATATAATGAATTCTCATGCATGAAGAAAACTCCCAGACTTGAAGAAATGTACACTATAGATAGGGTTTTTTTTAAATAGTCAGTAGTACTGATACAATAGTTAAGTTGCAAAAGCATTTATCAAGATGGGAAATTGCGTATTTAGAACTAGATATAAGTACAAGTAGACTAATACAAGTCCTAAATTAAATCATGATTATAAAAAATGTCCAACGTTAACCACCTGCTTGTAAATTGAAATGAAGTGAAACAAAAGGCCCGAGCTAAAAATCGAAAACGAGTAGCAGATGAAACTCAAGTTTTTTTTACAACTTTTGACTCATTTCACCCTTGCCTTGAGGACTTGAGGTTTCAAAAATAGATGCGAACCTCTCTAAAATGTATCTACCTATGTAATGTAAGATACATACAAGAATACATGCTAAATGTTAAAGTCACATTTCCCCTAAAAGTCTACAAGGCACATTTCACAGATCTAAAAAAGTATAAAAAAAGGATCTTGAATCGAGTCTCTTGCTATTTGGTGTCGAAAAATTTCAAAAATTATCAAATTGTTAATAAAATATATCCCATCAAATATAGAATTTTAAATTTTAAAAACTTGAGAAAAAAATCAAAAACTAGAATAGGAATGTATCCAAAATCTTAGTTTTGTGCCTTATAGAGAGATTTTTTTGTGACTAGATGGACAACAGAAAGTAAAAGAAGTAGCAGATGAAACTTAACATCAGCCAAAAAAAACTGGACTTGACTTTGACTTGAGACATGAGACTTGTGCTCAAAATTTAAAATAAAATACGAGACTCGAATAATTACAGTCTTACCTACTAGAGTAGACAATAAGTAATCTATTAGAGAAAAAACTGCTGGTCTACACCTGCTTAAAAACACTTGGAAAAAAAATTTATGTTTATGATTTTTGTAATATTTGTAAATTAGAATCAGGGTCATAAAACCAATCATTATAGAAAATTTCAATGCTAATAGCTGCTCTCCTAAGAGGGTTTCTCGATAATTATTCAATAATTAATATGCAAATTTTGCGTTTAAATAGGTGGAAAAGATGTGATGATTTGGCCAGACAGACATGATATTAACAAGTAACTATTTAAGAGATAAAAATCTCAAAAAGGTACCGAGATTTTAAACAAATACTTCAAGATAAGAAACCTATAAGAACCCTAATAGTAATGGCTGATTAGGAATTTGGGGCAAAATTTTTCTCAGAATTGAGTCTTTTCTTTTACTTTCGGAAATTTTGAGCCTCAATTTCCGAGCTATTACTTGGTTAATTGGCTAGGTAGCCTGCTTGGCCCTCAAAAAAATTCTTCAAATGTAATTTCTACACTGAACTTTACGTTTAGGGCAAAAAAATCCTCTTTAAGAATCCTTTAGAATCCTTTAGAAGGATTCTTTATAGAGATTTAAGTGAATAACAACCAATATTTAGTTAGGATTGTTTAAATTTTAGAAACTCGAGTTTAGATAAGAACTACCTACATTATTTACTTGGGTAAAAGAGCTTAAAAATTCCAAAATATGAGGTAGACTTATCAAGTCTATTATTGAGGATTTTCATTATACTTAATACTTACTCATAAAATAAAATATCTGCTGTAGTTTTGTATTATTTGTTGAAATAAATCCTATTTTAACAATTTACAACAACAAAGGAAAAGGGTAGGCAACACACCTTGAAATTTTGAAATGAAAAAAAAAACATAATAAAAGCTACTATTTACCATTTATAGTTGACCTTACTAACCTTTTGCCTAGATTTTATCCTATCTAATAGTGTATCGAATTGAAACCTTTGTGTCATAAAATTTACTGGTTTGAATTTATGCCATATTATATCTATGGATGGATAGTATATGAGTTTTGAGTGACAATAAAATTGAAATATTGACAAGTAGGGGCTTTTACATCTCGTAGAATTGAGATATACTTTTGAGCATTTTGAAAGTGCTCAAAGGACCAGAAATTATTCGGGTTAAAGTGAGAATTATTTCAATAATAATATAATGTCTATCATTCAAATCTGTAAATGTAAATTTACGGATATTTCTTAACATGTTTTCAATCCCATAAAGTCATAAATAAGTGTATTCATTCACTCAAAATTCGAAATTCAAGATTCAGAACAAAACACTAGTAGGTACTAGATACTATAGAGTAGACAACAGGATAGTAGCAATAAAAAAAGTCTGAAAAAGTTTTATGAACTTTTTTGAATGGGTAGAATGAGGTTAAAATTGTAAATTCTAATTTACGAAATACTGTACAAATTAGTGTAAAAACATCCTGAGTCTCATCCTAAACTACTACTATAACATTATTGGCTACAAGATATACTACGGATATAGGTAGACAATAAATATCTAAATAATAAGAAAATTCTCACCTTTATCTCCTGCTTTCCATCTTCAAAAATCTCCGAAATATGAACACTTAAGAAGACTTAAGGGCTTATATATTATGTTATGAAATGAAGTACAACTATGTGAACAAATGTAGGGTCGAGGGTTATAAAATATTTAAATTTAAATGTAGATTTAAATGGATGATTTCAGGACAAAATCCCAGACAGAACTGAACAATCGAAAGTTTCTAAACTTGGACTAGTACTACTTGATCTGGGGCTGAAGCTCAACTGAATCATTTTTTGTGTTGGATATTCGTATATGTAACTCAAATGTAGATCTACTTTGAGTTTCAAGCCAAAGGTACTTATACTTACCTATAGGTAGGTACTGTATTATTGTAATGCCAAATACGAAATTGTCTGACTAACCAGTATACAGTACCAGTAAACTGTGTAAACTTCATAAGGTAGTTTAGATACTTTTTTTGGTTAACTTATATTTATCTAGTAAGTATCTTACCTATGTACCTTATATAAGCTCTGCTGTTCTTTCGACTTTGACCAAAATATTATTAAAATGTAACTAAACACATAAGCTACAGTACATTATTTATAAGTGCAAATTGTTATTCCTATAAATTATGGGTTTAACGATAAGTGTAATGTAATGTACTTTACATTAATGAAATGAGCTTAAAATGAGTCATACTAATATTAGACTTGTATAAGTCATCAATTGATAAGCTTTTTATGAAATTTTTATTTTGATTTAGAATTCAGTTTTGACTGTCTTTATGATTATGACTATTAGACTTTTGGATCAGATTTTCGCAACTTTTTTAGTAGTATTTTTTCCAGGAAATTACGCCTTTCAAAATAGAATCTAGAGCCATTTAGAGCTTAAATAGAGGTGCTAGGAAATATTAAAATAGTCATAAGACCCTTTTTCTTGCCTATCGAATTATAAGTATACCTAAGTGATTTGATTGATTTCAGGATTAGTCTGAAAGTTACGTAAATTTTAGATTTTAGAATTATTCAGAAAAAGTAATTTTTCAGTATCAAGATCAGCAGATTGATATTCATTTATTTATGTAGGTAGAATATGTATAGGTATAGGTATAGGTATAGGTATAAATTTATTTATTTATGGTATTTCTAGTTTTTGTTATGTAAGGTCTAAAGGTACAGGAAACACAAGGTGACAATGACTAAGGATAAGTTGATTTTTTGGATTTAAATTTAAAAAAATGTGTAATAGATACAGTAGCTGGTATTATACAATACTTCCGCTATCTCTTATACAGAGTAGAGAATACAGAGTAGAGAATTGTAAATGATGATATATTGGTGTAGAATATTCTAAAGTAAAGGAAATACCAGGCTTCTTTCAATTCTTACCTTGAAAAATTCAGACTAAATAGGAATAGGACTAAATAGGTAAGAAATGCATACAAAGAGATTTGTTCAATTTTTTATGCTTTATACTCTACTTTTACCCAGAAATCAGTACGGTTTCTCATTTATTCTCAACTTGATATATAAACTACTATTACTAGGTACCTACCTACCTTTTATTTAGGAAATAAATACATAGTGCAAAATGTAGAAAAACTAGATTTAGATTTTGAAATTCAATTCAATTCTTTATTTAAGGTTCTTTATAAAATGGACCATTTGTAAGTTCTTATTTTCAAAATCCTTACATTCCTTACATTCCTTACAAAAAACTTTGAGATTTTTTTAAATGCTTCAAAATTTTGGTCAAAACGTTGAAATTTTTGCTTATTTTTTGTGTTTTGAATCAAAAATTCGACTCAAAAATGTAAAAATCTGCTTTATTTTTTAAATCTTGTGTGAATTGAGCAGATATTTTAATCAAACATGGACGTTTTAGCCCTCAGTTTATTACGATAATTCACTAATAAATTGTGGAAATTTTTATCAAAAATTGACCTAAATTTGAGCTAAATTTGAGCTAAATTTGAGCTAAATTTAAGAAAAGATGATCAAAATCTGCCAATGTGCCCTTTTTCTTGCTTTAATCACATTTAATCTGTCGATCTTATGAAACAAACAGCAGATATTTGATTCAAAAAAGGGTCTTTTTTTGCTCTGGATTTTGTAAAAAAAATTATCGAATTGAGCTGAATCTCTCTATAGAGTATCAAATAAAGTTCAAGATCAATCAACTTCAGTAGAATCTTTTCATAATTTTTACTTACTTATTTCCCTTGGAACTAACTAACTACTGGTATAAATAGAAGTAAAGTAGATCACACATTTTTTGAACCAAAATAAAAAAGAACCCTTTAAATGAGTTTTTGGGTTCATATTTTCATTTTCTTGTAAAAAAAAACTCATGGGTAGATGAAACTCATTGAGTTTGGCTGTGAAATCTGGTCTTGGTCTCTCGGTTTATTTAATGTATGACATTTTACAGTAGTTTTAAAAGTTTCGATACGCCCATCATCAATCTAATAATATTATTATTACTTACTTACTTACCAGGGACTTTTTGTTGGGAACCAGAAATTATTCTCATACTACTTGTGTACTAGTACTTACAATTACAATCAGTCAGAGATCGAATGAATTCCAACAACTCAAAAATATGAGTATGAAATGGATCATTTTACAACTCATATGAACACACCTACAAGTATTCATTATTATTATTATTATGCCTCGTTGCTCGCCTGTTGAAATGCAGATCCAAAAAAAATCTCAAAAAATGCAACCAGATTGAGAATTGAGAATCTATTTAAAACCTACGGGTTACTTTGAGTATTCAAATATCAGAGAAATATTATATTGTCCATGTGTATAGTATGTTGAATGGTAATTGTTATAATGATAATGATAATGAGAGCTCCACTGAATCTCTGGCATTTACTCAAATGCTAAATTATCTATACCAAAATCTTAAAAAAATAGAGAAAAATTGCATTAAAAACCTATTTTAAAGGCTTATAAATAGTCAAACTTAAGCTTTTAGAAATATAACATTTTTATGCTAAAAGGTGAAGATTTGATGAAATCATCGAAATCTGTAAATCATCGAAACTTGCGAAGAATTGCCAAAATTTTGAACAAATCATTTTAAGTTATTGAATTGAGATATCTTGGTTTTGATTGATTGATTGATTGATTATGCTTTTATTCTCTGAACCTTTCATATAAAATATGGTTTTCGAAGGAAGAGCTAACTAGTTATAATAAAATTTAAGTAACTTAACTAGACTTAGGATTAGTAGGAATAATAGAAATCTGAATAACTTAACTAAACTTAAAACTAATGAATTAGTATGTATAAGTATAAATATTTGATCGTTTAGAGATGAGCCATTTAGTGAAACTTTGGACATGGGTGTTATAAGAAATTTTGTCGAAATCCCATTTCCAATTTTTAGGGAGTCCATTCCATAATAATGCACAACGATATCGAATGGATTTCTTATACAATTGAGTTTGGTGGGCTTTAATAATAAGGAGTGGAAGATTTCGAGATACTTTGTTAGAAAGACGCGGGTCAAACCATTGGACTAGCTCATCGCTATCGGAACTGGTATAGATAATTTTTAACACACATTTGAATAATGATAAATTTATACGTTCTTGTAAAATTATTTATTTATTACATAAGTAATAATAACTAGAAAAATTGAATAATATTCTTCAGATACTTAATTTGTATGTAGTAGTATATTGTAGTAGAAAGAGAGCGAGTAGAAAAGAATTTAATTTAATTTAATAAAGTAAAGAAAATTAATAATGTAGGTTAGGTAAGTACCTTAAATATCCTCCTTAAAAATTAGATAATAAATCTAGTAATAATATGGTAATAATAATTATTATTTAATTTAATACAATTAAATACATATACAATTAAGGTCGTACATATTCCTAAGGTATACAAACATTTAATCTACCTATGCAATATTTTTGGAATTAGATACACATATTAATTATTATATAAATTTATAACCTTCTCTATCTATATCTATAATTGAAAAAAGAATGAATGAATTTAAAGTTAAAGTTAAAGTAAAGAAAAAAGAGAGAAAGAGATTTTAAATTATTTCTTATATTAATTTAGATTGGCAATAGACTTATAATTTGACTTATAAAGATCTATAGTAATAGATAGTCGAATTAACTCAGTTATGAAGATCTAGAGTAGAGTAGTTTGGTTAGAGGAGACTTCAGGGTACTTTGACATTGAAGGATCTGGCCACAAACCGAAGGACCTAAATAAAAACAAGAAATTAATAAGATAAGGTCAAATAAATAAATAAATAGATAGATAGAGTAGTAGTAGTATAGTTATACCATAGCAATTGAAAGGGTAGCAACGAGTCCAGCAGGCATGAATTTACCAGAGTGATAAAATCTAGATCCCATGACACCAGCGAGGATGGCGGAGGTTGCAAGTAGGAGATAGTAGTGTGAGGGGTCATTGGATGTATTGTACGCTCCATACGCCAACACCAACCCAAAGGTCAAACCCATCCCCAATGAAGCTGTACTACCTATTATATAACATAAAAATATAAACATTTATTGTATAACTAATTTATACTCCAGTATTATTTATGTATTTTATTTAACATAATTCAGATTATAATTAATTTTTTAAGTTTTAGGTTAGAGCTTAATACCTGCTTTCGCATATCCGATTATACCTGTTATAAAATGAAATTTAAAAAAAAATTAAGTACAAATTGACACAGACAGACAGAGAGAGAGAGAGTGAGGCAAGATAATCAATAACTTGAATAATTAGAATCGTTCGTGGTGAACCCTACTTTTAATTAAAGATTAAGGTACATAATATTATAATATATTGTAGGGTACTACATAATATAGTGTAGAAGATGATAATTTTTAATAAGGTAGGGTAGGTTAGGGTAATAAATATTATTAATTATTAATTAGGTAGGTTTAGTGTGTGGTCTGACCTCCAGTTGCGACGAGAGCGGCATAGCCATACGAAATCCAATCAACACCCATTCTCTCTCTCATACACAATGAATTCAATTTTCAATCCTCCTCCTCTACTTTACTTTACTCTACTCTTCTATTATAAAGTCAGTGGTGACCTGACCTAAGAAAATATTGAATTATTGTAGGTAGGTAATTAAAAAAATTGAAATTGAATAAATGAATTCCTTTTAATTTTAATAATAATAATAATAATATAATTAATAAAAGGTATAAAAAAGTATTAAGTGTAAGTAATAATAAGGAGTAATTCTTACCCTGCTGCTCTTGTTGTTTTGTTGTTGAGGATTGCAGTTCTCGTTAGGTTGATGTCTGTTGTTGGTTGGAATATGACAGAAAAAAATCTATAATATACAACATCAGTACATTTAAACAGTATCAATACACGTACTTTAGTTACGTACTTACTTTACTTACTTTGTAATTGTAAAAATTTTGTTAAATTTCAAAATTCGTGAATTTTTGACTCGTACTAGCTCGTAAACACTCGGCTCCTCTAGCTATATTATGTTTAATAGTAATAAGTAATAAGGAAGGGCAAAAGCAGAAAAAGCAGAAAAAGCAATTTGCTAAACGCTCTCAATATAAAATTTAAAAAAGTCATTTCAGATCTTTCCGAGTCATGAAAAAAGATTGTCAAATAATATTATGTAAAGTTTAAAAGCAGTACCTAAAAGCATATATTTTATTAGAAAATAAAACGGTTTTACCCTCACGAAAGCCCGCACCCTCAGATTACAAGATAATTTATATAAATATAGTTTAGTTTTAATAGTTCTTATTTTATTTTAATCCAAAATTTTTGAAATTTAAATGTTTTTTTTTAATTTTTTGAAATTTTCAAAACTTCCCGCCAAATAAAAAGGCAAAGCTACATATCATTCGATAGAGCT
>JAQIXA010000112.1:0-63195 GCA_034699045.1 Nanhermannia cf. coronata Gr-Ori-00579 | reverse complement strand
TTGGAGAAATTATAGCCTGTATTATCTTTCTCCAAATTTTGGAGAAATTATAGCCTGTATTATCTTTCTCCAAATTTGAAAGTGCGAGTTCATTCAAAAATCAAAAAAAATCGAATCATCTCCATCTCATCTTTTTTTTTCAATTTTCAATTTCTAATTTCTCGCATTCTCTATCTACGAACTAGCCTTAAGTAAGGCCTTTTTATCTTTCTCATTTCTCTCTAATAAATTTTAATTTCAACAATTTTGATTGATAGGTCAAGGTTAAGGTCAAGGACAAGATCAACATCGTCACGAAATAAGGAAGGAATAAATAAGGTAAGGTTTTAAGTTTTATTTTTATAAATTTAACAAACATTTATAAATTTTAACAAAAAAAAATCCAACCCAATATCCAACCCAATAAAGCATTATTTTATTGTAAATTCAGCTCAGCCAATATGCAATACAATTACATTACAATTATTACTGTTATACTCCGTAGGTTTAGGTTAAGTATTCGTACCTAAGGTCTTTAATTCAGCTCTGAAAAACCAAACTATTGTATTTTCCAGTAACCCATTGTCGTTTTTAGAATAGTCTAGTGTTTAATAATGACTACTCTGCTAGCTGACCTGTGCCTGTGCTGTGACCATTGCCTTGATTTAAATATGAATTTGATCTTATAATAATAAAATTCTAAAATCTTATAATTTTATAAGGTTAATTTTATATTGTATTTGATTGAATCGAATTATTAAAATTAACTAATTAAATGTTTTAAAATTTTAGGTAGTTTCTATTAGGTTGAGTTGAGGACCATGTTCTGGTCATGTATTATGTGCTAAATTTGCTAACTACTGGGCTACTGACATAATAAAATCGAGTAAATAGGTATGTTATTAACTCATCTCATTGATTGTGTTATGCATATTAGTTATAATTTATAATATATATAATGGATCAATTAATAAACACTTCTTTTCCATTATTTATAATATTGAATATTGTATATAACAAAGTAGTTTATTATTTTTTTTACTAGTGTATGATTGATGAGATGAAAGTCGAAGATAGAATGTCTATACGTCAAATGATACAGAACAGGTCGCTGATTGGAGATCGTTATCAAATATTAGGAGAAATTGGTCATCACAAAACAGCTAGATTATATCAGTATAGGGGAATAGATGTTGACACAAATCAAGAAGTGGTCGTAAAATTTGAGCCAGAAAAGTATGCACACTCAACACTTGCTTCCGATTATAAAATATATGAATATTTACGTGAGAAGGGTTTGGAGGTCGGTGTTCCAGAGATAAAGTTAGTCTTTAAAATAAATTTTAAGTTAAAATGGTGTTAAAAAAGTTGTAACATTCACTTTTATAATTTTAATTAATTTGTAATATTTTATTAGATATTTTGGGAACATTCTTGGTTACAACGGTAAGGGATAAATTTTGATTTATATTCGAAAACCTAATTATTAATTAGTTAATGGACCCTACAATCAATATATTTCATATTTCAGTTGTTGTGGCTGAAATCCTAGGTTCCTCTTTACAAAAATATTCTATGATTCTTCGTAGAAAGTTTTCTTTAAAAACTGTATGCATGCTGGTAAGAAATAAATGTTATTAAACTGAATAAAATGAATAGGTAGCTCATATTTAGTCATTTTTTAAAATTTAGGCAGATCAAATGATAACTCGAATTGAATATATTCATAAAGGACACCTAATTCACAAGAATGTAAGTTTACTCAATTATAAGTTAAACTGCACTGCTGCAGTAGTTTCATAATCATAAAGCATTAAATTAACGAGATTAATAAAATGATTTTTATTTTTTGTTATTTCCAGATTTCACCAATGAACTTTTTCATGGGACTGGGTGACACGAGAGATATTTTGTTTTTAAATAATTATGGAATATCAAAAGAATTTGAACCAATTGTTAGTTCAGGATGTTCAGGAAGTCGACGAGTTCATATCAGTTATAATGAAGAACAAATATTTTTGGGAAACCCTGTATTTGGTTCATTGAGAGCTTTAGAAGGTATTTTTTTTATTTAAAAACATTATGAATCATTTTGTTCTACTTTTTTAAATTTCACTATTAAATTTACAGGTGTTGAAATGAGGTTTAATTCTTTTATATATTCTAAAATTATTTCGATAAGGTTTATTTTTTAATTCAGCTCGCAAAAACTTGAATTTGACAATTTTTCAAGCCCATTTCTTTATTTATTTAATTTAGTCGGCGAGATGACATTGAAGCTATTGGATGGTGTTTAGTAAGCTTTTTAAAAGACTTGCCTTGGAATTCATACACGATTCGAGCACGAAAAACTGATCGGAAAGAGAGCTTAGATGAAATAGTCGAGAAAAGAAAGAATTTAAATTTAGAAGACGTTTGCGAAGTAAGTTTAAGAATATTAAGGAAATAAAAAGCATATTTATTTTCATTCAATTCAACATGAAATAATTTTATTAGGATTTGCCAATTGAATTTTTGGTCTACTTGGAATATTCATCTACAATGGGATTTCAGCAAGAACCTGATTATACATTTCTCCGAAATCTTTTTCGGAATCTAATGAAGTCTCGTAATTATGTAAATGACAAAATTTTTGATTGGACACATGAATATCTCGATTCAAGATATTATACAGATTCCGATGACGATCATTATATTAGTAGTCGTAGAAGCAGAAGGAGAAGAAGTAGAAGGGATTCCTATGACCGCCCAAGATCAAGATCTACTGAAATAGATAGCTCATCTCTCGATGGTTCAAGAGAATCAGAAGATAGAGAAGGTGAAATCACTTCACCTATGTCAAAAGAGAGTGGCGAAATTATAGAACGTGGAGAAAGGCCTAATAAGAATACAAGTATTGTTCGAGAAAATGATAGCAATCGAAAGCGAAAGATCGAAATGTCGTGCAAAATTAGATCAAATGGCGAAACTAAAAAACCTGTGCAGAATAATAATCCAGAAAAAAGTAGAAATAGCAATAAGGAGATTAATAAAAGTAATGAAAAGAAAAGCTCGAATGCCCAAGGAAGCAAAAAAGGTTCCAAAAATGCTAAAACAAATTGCACTGATAGTAAAAATGAGACTGAAACAAGAAGAGCAGCTCCCATTAAAGATAATTTAGTTAATAAAAATGAGGTTCCGGGAAGTAGTCAAAATATAGTAGTACAAGAAAAACTTAAACAGGTTGAACAAATCAAGAATTTGAACAATTCGATTGAAAGTGTTGACTCAAAGAGCCGTGAAGGTATTAATACAAATGCAAGTAATAATTCTAAAGGTGATATAAATGAAGAAAAAGAAATTTCGACTACTAGTAATTCTGTTCAGGATAAGGGGAATAAGAAAAATGATAGCATTTCAGAAATTGGTCAAAAATTTGTGGGACCCACTCATGAACAAGTCAAGAATTCAAATGTCTCGATTGAAAACGCCAACCTGAAAAACTCTGATACAAATCCAATCAATTCTTCTAAACAAAATGATGATGATAGCAAAAATGAAGAACAAGAAAAACCTACTAGTTATTTTGGCCAGTATCTGGGACACAAGAAAAGCGATAGTATTATTCCAGAAAGTGATATAAATATAGTAGAACAAGAAATGTTTGAGAACTCGAATATTGAAACATTTAACTCGAAACGCCTTGAAGATTCAAATTCACTTAATTCTTCTAAACAAAATGATAGCGATGATAAAAATGAAGATATGGATAAAGAAAAACCGACTGCTAGTATTGTTCAGGACCAGATATGTGAGAATGAGAAAGCTGAAGACATAGAAAAAAGTCCTGCAGATATTGCAACTTCTCTACTTCCAAATATTTACGACTCGCTTAATATTCCTTGGCTAAATTCTGATTCAGATTAAAGCATTTGATGACAAGCTGTTAAGTAAGTTATTTTTTCATTTCATTTATCAACACAAAACAGATATATAAATGTATGTTCCTATTTATATAATTTTATAATTATACCATATACTTTAATACTTTCATAGGTAGTGCAATCTAAATACTTGATTTTTTTAGTATTATTTCTGAGCAAAATTATTTGATAGATAATAGATATTTCTAGTAACTAAATATATTTTTAGTATTACCCTACATTAACTTTTAATGACATTAAATGTATTTGAATATACTCTCTTATTGATAAGTTCAATATAATAATATATTATCTAGACTAATCACTTGAATAATTATATTTATACAAGGTTAGATGAAATTGACTATTTGGATAACTAAATAAATGTTCAAGAATTTATATTTATACAATTACCTACCTAACAAAGTCTTATGAACTTAGGAGAAAGTAATCAGTATTTCATTTTTAAATAAGTAATACTCGTACATACCTAGTTGATTAGGTAACTTTTACCAATTGTATTGTAAAGTAGGTAGGTATTTTTATTTGAATCAAAATTCTATCATTTAAGTAGCAAGGTATATTCACATCATAATAATCATAATACATACTAATTTACAGATATTTGGCAGTTTAGTGTACACTACTATATACAAAAATGTAGTTATTTTGGACAATTTTTATATAAAATATAGGTAATCCTAATAATATCACATGAGAATTTTAGTTTATTGTATTGTAAATTGTAGTAATGTTTTTCTTGTTACTAATTTTGAATGTCGACGACCACTTGAATTTTATAATCTAATAAGAGTTATATACTGATACTACGATATTATAAATGACTAGAAAATATAGAATTTGAATTTACTTTATGGCTATAAGTCTGCTAGCAATATCGAAAGAATTTCCATCAGGTCTTACAGAAAATATATGTCCAGTTGAATTTTCACAAATTCGAAGGAACCCAAACTCATCAATTTCCAACAATTTACACTGCGTGAAATTACCTGGCGAAATTTCTACATTTACTAATTCATCATCATTGTGAACCCAATGTTTTTTATATAAATCCAGTAACTCATCTATATTTTGAATCTCGAGCCGTTTCAACAATTTCTCAAATTCAGTTAGACATTTTGCTATCAAAGATTCGCAAGACATTTGATCTGATGATGATAATTTAGAATTTAGAGAGGTGGTCGGAATGTCATTTAACACGTTCACTCCAATTCCGATTATTAAACTCATTTTGTCAGACTCGACTTTGCTTTCCACGAGAACTCCGCCAATTTTTTGCCCGTCTAGGTATATGTCATTAGGCCATTTCACTAATAAATTAATATCCTAAAATGTTTAGAAAAAAATTAATTAAAAAAGAGATAGGTGTAAATATAAATAAAGATATACAGAGTACCTAAGTATTATGTACTTGTGATATTATGGAGTAGATATTTATCTTACTTTATGTTGAGGAACTGCAAGTATCACAGATAGAGCAGCTAAAAATATTTTAAAAGAGACTGGTTTTTCAGAGCTGAAGCTATTATATCTCATTTAAAAAATGTCACCTAAATGTTGAATCAAAGAAATTCTACGACCAATATGAGAATCAACAGTCGTATTCAGTTGAAGTGAAAAGCTAGCAGATCCTTCCGGTGAAAGCCATATATTTTTATCTCGTCCTTTTAAATAGTAAATGATTATATCTATTGATACATACTACTATTATTTATATTTTAAAAATATGTAATACCTTTTCCAGTAGTTTGTCTTCTGGCTATAACAACTATCCCATGGCCAAGAAAATGGCCATCTAAAACATTCATGGTTGAAGAAATCACGTCTGTATAGATTACTAATCGACCAAATTCTTCAGTGTTTAAATTCTAAAATCAGACAGGTAGAGTAGGTATTTATTATAAATTATATAAAGTATAAATTAGGTAGTACCCTACTTTAGTTTTCATAAATTGATATTCTACCTCATAATATTTCAAAGTTGAAAAATTGTCTGGACATGACAAAGAAATGACCGGAAGCTTTTGTTGTGATGCTTTTGGAAATTTTTCGCCACGAGGTATGAATTCCAAAGTCATTTCGGTCTGCTGTATAGTTGTAGGGATTGAAGCTAAAAAATCTCGTACTTTCTACCAAAATCAAAGATAAAAATTTATTGTAAAAATCCTATTTTTATGGAACAAAGTTCTTACAATGTGATCTCCCAAAAGATATCCTTGAGTATATTCTGGAACTTTAATTCGAGTGCAACTTACACCCAAATTTTGACCAAGTACTTGAGATAGTATTGCTTGGCATCCTTCATTATCTGGGTTTTCCTCAAAGTGAATCTGATACAGATACAGTAGATAAGATTAAGTATTGTACTCTAAAGATTCATTAGGATTTATAGGGATTGTACCTGAGATAGAATAGCCTTTCCTCCTAAACTACCGCCATCCATAAAAATAATAACAATTTCTCCAGTTTCTTTAACTCGAGCAAATACTGTTGTTGTCAAAGGTCTCGAGAAATGATCAGAATCATTTGTTTCCAAAACCCTAGGAAATTCAGCTGGTAACTGCGAATTTGGATTTGGTCTCCACAAACTTCCAGACAAGGTGATGTTACTCGTTTGCAGATTATTACCATACAAAAGTGGGTGTGATTGCACAGATTTTTTCTTCTGTTCTAGGCCAAAAGGGTGCGTTTCACAGCACCAGGAAAGAATCCGTCCTCCATCGCCCAAAAATTGTAATAGTAGGGAAGTATGAGATACTTCTGGAATAGTTCCTGAGATCACAAGAAGAGCTGCCTGGTCAGACCAACCTCCTACTTTCAGCTGATCCCATCTAATTTCATAAATGACATATCGATCATTTGCTATAATTGACTTGAGAATCATGCTGATCTCTGATCGAAGTTTCGAATCTTCACAAAGTATTAAAATATTTGGTGGCTTCCCAAGTCTATTTGGAGTAGCTTTGTATGGAGTAAATGTGATAGATTTCGATGATGATGAATTATTGCAAGGTTTTGATGAAACACCAGCACTAATATAAGGACTTCCCATAAGACTTTGAGATAATTTCCTAGTACTAGTTGTTCCACTTGGAGTCGATGCCGACGGTTTAGTCGATAAAGATGTTAATGATTCAAGAGATTTTCGAGAATTCTTGCTGTTTTTCAAGTCCTGCTGTTGTTGCTGTTCTTCTTCTTCGATTGATATCGATCGAGAACATAAAAGCAAAGATGCAAAACTTGAGGATTTTTGATTCAAATTTCCACTGCAAAAACTGGCAATTCGCCGTCGAGGTGTTACATTTGGTCTCTAAGTTTAAAAAATGTATATAATTACAAGGATTTTGTAAACAGTTAAGTTTGTGCATGTATATTACTTCAGATAGAGGAATTGTAGCAATGGATCGCTTTTTCGGTGATCGTTCATACCAATTTGGCAGTTTATCGGTTAAATCCACACTTTCAATAGAGCCATTTTGAGAACCATTTAGAATTTCTTCATTTATTGTGGTTATATCATATTTAGATGGATCTCGAGATAAGCCAATTTTAGGCGTTTCGCACGATTTTTCATAAATTCCTATTAAAAGTATCAAAATTTCAGTTACAGCGTGCGTGCATGAATAAGCAAATATAGCTAGGCATACTATTCATTCAAGTTCAAGCACTTTTTAGATAATCAAAATGTGGTAAAAATTCCAACCTGAAGAAATTCTTCTTAAATCTCCAGCGTTCAGAGAATGTTCATTCGATAGTTCTTTCGATATTAGAGTTCCGATTGTTCCCTCACAATATACAGCTATATAAAGTGTAAATCATTCTCAAATTTTTGATAAATTTTTATGAACAAATTACTTGTTAGTCTGTAAATCCGCCATCCACCATCTAGGACAATTTGGCCGAGTCGAAAAATATGCATTAAGTCGACAAGTTGAGTTATATCCGAAAGCAAAATTAGTCCTTTGTAAAGAAAAGTAAGTAAGGTTTAAATAAACCGGATGTGGAATTGTGGATTTATATAATATGTAAACAGTTTTTATTTAGGTACCGATCATCGCATCGCATCTCCAAGCTGTGATTTCACCAAATTTGCAAAACTATAAAAATATTAGGCAAGGTTAACTTTTAGTAAGTAAATCTCTAAAGTAAATAAACAAGTAGGGTAGGAAGTATAAATTATATCAGTTGGTAGGCACATTTAGTTTGCTTATTATTTTTGAAATGAACTCAAAAATTTCATACAGAACCAGACATTTTCTATTACAGAATATTACAGATTCTTAAAAAAAATGCATTGAATATCTTAAATCTCATCATACTTCGGAATATTCGAAATTTTGGAGAATTTTAAACTTGTGTTACAATGGGTTATAACTTTGAAAAACAGCTTTATTCTCTATTCTAAAATGGCAAAAAAAATTTGGTAATTTTTAGATTTTCTAACTTTTCGATATTCGTGTCGAAATAAAGTTGCACCAGGCTCGGCCTCAAGTAGAACCTTCAAAATTAATTATTACTAAATTAAAACTAATTATTACTTATAAAAATAACATAAAAACATAAAAATAATAAAATAATAAAATTCTAACATAAAATCTTTTATCGTCTTTCTCACGACTCAAATTGGCAATCGGCTGATCGATATTTATCCCATGAAATGAAGTCCACTCATTTAACCCAACCAATTGCTGTTGGGAAACACGAAATTGGTTCATAAATTATGAATGAAATGAAATCTCTTGAAAGTAATGAGAAATGATAGACTTACATGTGGATAAAGTGCCAAGCATTGGACATCTTCATCATCCCATAATAATTTTTTAATTTTAATCCCGCTATGATTGTAACATAGATGAGAAATTGGATTTCTACAGGAAATATTACGATTATCTGAGGAAGAATTCTGGTCATGGACTGGAGTTCTACTGTTTAAGGACACATTGCTATTTCGCTTAGAGGAGAGGGTTGAAGAGGCGAGACTTTGTCGAGATTTCGAGGGGGTCAAAAGGGCAAAATCGTCAATGTCAGAATGATAACTTTCACTCTGACCCAAGAGGCAGTGATTGTCCGAGTTTTCTGGGTCGCTATGGAACTTCCGGTAGAGGAGTAGGGAAGCCTTTTTATGCAAGGCACATTCTTCAACCTGAAATAAATGAGTATATTATTATCATTCAAAACTACTTTTAGTAAATGACTGTATACATTTTACATTTTTTGTGGGGGAGTTGTAATACTTTTGAATGTGATATTTTTCAATTTTTTCATATTTTCAGATAAACTCTCGAAAAATGAGGCAAATATGTCTATAAAATCCTTTGAGATGAGATCCGTCTATACGAGTTAGTATCTTTCATAAAATAGTGTGATTTATTAAAATTTCATAATTTTTGTGTCCCTTACTCTAGGTACTACCTATACTTATTTATTATAGTGCCTACGCCTACACATAGCTAATAGCTATGGATAGTTACGCAAAGCTATACGGAGTATAGCCTAAAAATCCGAAATTTTTTAACCTGCTGATAATCCTAATCATTTTTCCAAATTTTATACCTAGGTACATTGTTTTATTGAATAATTCTCTAATATGAATTATGATCATATCTTTCCTCATTTAAGACTGATTAGTGATTAGCGTATAACTCTACTTTATGAACAAATTACATGTGTAATGTGAGTTCAATTCAATCACTTGCATGGATAGGACTATGGTATATAATCGAGTGTTAAGGCGTAAAATGTCGTATCTCAAAAGTAACGTCAACAACAGTGCCTACTTTGAACCTAAATAAAACTCAAAATTTTTAATGCAAAAATGTGGTATCTCATTTAAAATTACCTCCAAACATATTTTTAAAGGAATATCGAGATACCATAACAATCATGCATAAAAGAGTAGATGTAGATTCTTTAAAATCAGGTAACTCAAATATAAATGAACATACCCAATATTGTATCTCTCTTCGTTGTCTCGATTGAATCCAGGTGAGAACAGAATAACAAAGGGTTATCAACATAATTACAAAAGAGAATAGCAAAAACAAAAAAAATTAAAAATTTCCAGCTGAAGCTGAGGTGGAGGTGAAAGAACGAAAAAAGGGAAGATGTAAAAAACAAGTGTTTGAGAATCTTGTGGGAAATAAACTGGTTTCTTGAATCTGAATTTCTATTGATTTCTCCGAACAACCGAGCCTTATATTTCTCAATTTGAATTTTTACTACAAGCACAGAGTATGTACATCTATAGTATTCTTCCATATGTATGGTACCACTTACTACTAGTACTAGTACTACTGTAATCCAGCGCAAGTCTTCAGTAAATCTTGAAATTACTTTTTCATAAAAAAAATAACGTCTATACTATTGGTACGAGTACAATAGTATTTCGGAAATGTCCTCTAAAAAGTATCTCATATTTCTCGAAAAAGCATACAAATTGTGTTAATGTTTTATTTAATATCCGTATAAACTTACATTGCATTGTACCTATATTTAATACTAGTACAAATAGGGCCTACAATTTTGTTTAAATAATGAAAGTCAGGATCGAAACGGGGCTAATGGATTAAAGGCATAATGAATATGAAATAGAGCGAGTGAAAGTGGGGACAAAAGCTTACATAATCAGCTCTCCCAAGGGATTTTTCTATTTTACATAAAATATAATCATATTATTTTATTAAATTTGTGAACTTTACCATTTACCTATATGTATAATTACTAATATATATAATACTAACTACTTAGGCAGTAAGACTTTCTCCAGCAATTTTAATGTCAATTTGTCAATTCATTCTGGACGCTTTCTCCGTTCCATCAAAAGCTCAAAATTTCGATTTTTATTTTAAAAAATTTGAAAAATTTGACTATCTATTCATTTTGTCCAGCTCTGAAAAACCCTATAGCATGAATTATTCTTATAAAATTCGAAATTTTGTTTTTTTAGATCTAAAGCTTTAGATCTACAGTTCTAAGGCACTAATCCTAAGTACCTACCTACCTAGTAATAAGATTATGTTTTTATGATTAGAGAAATAAATGGTTTTGCAAATTTAGGCAGAGATTAAATTTTCTTATATATTTCTCATATAATTATAATATATCTCGTATCTCATTTAACATTAAATTACATTGAACAGAGCAGTATATAGTAATAGTATAGTAGTAATATAGTAAAGAGTAGAGTAGAGCACAAAATAAAAAGGTCAAGTAGTAATATTTATAAGTAATATAATATAATATCTCTATTATCTAATGTACACATTTATCTCACACTATGCCTACTATAGTAGTACCTAATCAATAAATTTTAAAAGTAGTAGTAGTACAATAAGTAGTATAGTAAATAATAAAATCTAGGTATTTTAGAAGGTATTATATATAGTAAGTTACAATTTGTGCTAGATAATATACTTTTAAAATCTAATGTACCTACTGTATAATATAGATATCTGATTTTATTTAAAACATTTTTTCATAAATTTTATAACAATTACATAATATATCTAGGTAGTTAAATTTAAGGTAAAATTTTGATTTTAGGGGAAGGATGAATGGAAGGCGACAGTCACACACAAAACTCTCATAAGAAAGACTCGCCCAACTTTGTTTAGAAAATATACTTTATAGATACATAGTTATAATAATCATCCCAATGAAATTAATCCATTCAAAATTCTTCAAAATTTCCAACTGACTTTTTATTTCCGTACCCAAAGATTGTCCACAAATTGCAAATTACCTATCATATCATATACATTTCGATCACAAATTTTGCAAATTTGAAGAATTTTGAATCGATAATTTCACTACCTTTCCAGCAGTACAATTCGACAGGCTCACAAAAAATTACCTTATCTTATAATCTATAACATATTATACAGTATCTTAAACTTACAATATTTCATCACATTTGGAATGTTATTCGTTTCCTTTCTCAAAAACCTTTTCGCATAAAATTTTCAATTTTTTTTCGTTCATATATAGTACCTACTTATTTACAATATAAAGTTACCCTTCGATTGTCCATCTTTTCATTTCACAAAAAAAAGCTATCTTATACTTTACACTTATCTTATCCTTATTCTAATAGGTTATAATTCATTGTCAACCTTTCATTTCAACACAGTTTATACGGGACTTTGGTGGGGGGAAGAAAAGCCTTACGAATTTAGCATACATTTTAAACTACTTAGGTTAAGAAATTTAGAGTTGAAAAAACAGTTCAGAAAAAAGAAAAGAGCATTCGGTTAACTTAGCTATGAAAAACTTGATTATAGACTTTTCAAGTAAATCTGGTTTTTCAAAGCTAAAGAAAAGTTGAAAGATGAAAATCTACTCTAGTTTGAACAAAAAAGTCATAAAATAAATAAATATCTTAAAAATACCTACTATACTGCTTCATTTGCATAAAAAAAGAACCTAACCTACGTTATATTAGTGTCATAAGAAATAAGAACTACTCATAAAGTGATGATTTGAATAAATAAATAGGTGTTTTTATATAAAAAAAATAACAAAAAATGTAGGTAATGGATAGGGAAGAAAGTCAAGTATTCAATTAAATACTACTCTAAATAGATAATTGAAAGTTAATTAGTAAAAAGAAAAGGATGTAATACAGATACAGAGTGTAGAAATAGAAAAAAAAAGCAAGTTTTTAAGTAATATTTTGTAAAAATGTAAGGTAGTAAAAGTAAAGTATCTTTCAAGCTTTTTAAATGAATAAAATTATATAAATTGTATCTAAATTAAATTAAATTAATAACATAATATTATGTAACATGATTAACTGAACTTTTTTTTCATACCCTAAAAATTGTATTACCTATTTTAAAATATTACGATTCGCAAACATTACCTATACTTTACATGTATAAATGGGTAGTTAAATACTTTTTTTCTAAACTAATAAATCTAAATTTATACAACGAACTTTAGTTATAAAGTAATTTATATATAGTTTCGTATATTCATAGTTCATAGCCTAGGCTAAGCTACAGTACTAGTATTACTAGACTATATTATATATAATATATGCCCAATAAATCCCACAACAAAATATAATTAATTATACTTGTTTAGATACACTATAGTATTTAAATTATGGCCTTAATAATTAGGTAATTAACTAGGTACACTATTTCATATTGATTGTAAAAAAAGAAACTAGAAGAAAAATATAATTTAATATACTTATTTAGACATTCTCACAATAATAAATGTATCTTAATGACCTTATGATTCTATATTTACACATAAATAATTTTTATATATAAAGGTAAATTGTAATATTATAGATACTTAATAAATCCCTGACCCTTCACCATGATCAACTAGTCGTACATTTCCTACAACCTACATTAATTAGGTTTTTATATCAAAAAAAACAGAAAGAAAAAAATATTTCATAAATAAAAAATAAATCTTATCCTAGCATAATATAGAGTAAACTAGCAAGTTCATAATTGTATATATTGTGTTATGTAATAAAAATCCATTTTTCTGTCTCCTTTTCTAAATACGATACATAATTAGTTAAATTGTAAAATAAGCCTATGGTTCTAACTCTAACTAGATCTAAATCCTAACTGTAGAAAAATAGAATTTACTAATATTAGGGTACATTTAAGGGCCCAAAAAATAATTTTTTGCACAACTTTCATTCGATCATTCGAGCAAATTTAATTTAATATCATATCATACTCCTAAATACCTTAGTATGTAATTATACACCCCCTATTTCCCCCTAGGAAAAGTCTATAGGACTTTTTCTCGAAGTTTTAAATACCTTATAGATAGTTAAGTGATAGATTTTAAGACCAGATTAAGAGCAGATACAGTAAGATATAATGAGATAGAAAAGAAAAGGAAATGAAATACTACTAGTAGTTCTAGTACAGTAAAAGTAAAAAGGTTTTGAAAAATTTTTGACTATTTTGCAGTTTGCATTTTTTGATTGTTCATTAAAAGGTACTTACATAGTACAAGATTACAGATAGGTACATAGTTGTAGAAGAACAGAAGAAATAAGAAATAGAATTCAGAAAAAGTAAAGATTTCAAGAGGGTGGTAGAGATTGTAAGAGAAATTAAGGTAAAAAGACCAGAGATTGAAAAAAAGTTAGAATTTTGAAAAAATATAATATCTAAAATAATGATAATAATGATTGTACCCCTTTATAAATTAAATTAAATCCTAAAAAAAACACGAAGCCCTACACCTCAATTGATCACAGATTTGCGCCTTTTTTATATCATTTTCATTTCTGAATCTGAAATTAATGAACTATTTATATCTTTCTTTGTAAATACTACTAAAATTACTAATAATTATCTAAATTAGGTAGGTATCTCGCAATTACTCAATCTATCAAACAGTGTTTATAAATATAGATAATTTTCTTTTTAAAAAAAATGGTTCTAATCACATACAAATATTCAAATTACTCAATTTTTTTGGAATCATTTACCCCTCATACAGTTACAATATAATTAGGTATAATAGTAGGTAGGTTTAAAGGTATTGTAAGTATAATAACAATTTGTTAAAATAATTTAATAAATTAAAAAAAAACAATCTGCTGGTCTGGTCATTTCAATACTCTAAATTCTAATTGTTGTCTTTCATTTCCTCGACTTTCAAAAATTTCAAGATTTTTTCCATTTCATATTATATAAACTAAATTTCTCTAGCTAAACAATCAAAAAATATAACAGGTAGATTTCTTTATATATCTATATACTTATAGTAGAATAGGTAAGTTTTTAAAATTTAAATAGATTGTGTGAGATTTTAAAATAAAATATAATATATTACTTTTAGGTATATCGCCTTTTTAAATTATAAATTAGGTAGGTAATTGTATAATTATCTTAAATACTAGTATATCTTTATAGGTAATAGGTACTACAGAAGATGAAGTGTGGGTTTACAATCGAAATCCAACAATTTTAAATAATTAATTAATAAAAATAGTTTTTTTTCTATACTTTTTTTAGGATTTGATTTCCTTTCATTCTAATAACAGTTAGCTTGATCATCGCATTTACAATAAACATTTATATGTAGTGTATCAACATGAGTTACTTTTCGACATTCGACAATTTTTTTTCTCTCATAGTAATTATTGTATCATTATAATTATATGCTAAACCTAAGTAGTATAGTAGTAGTATGTATGTATGAATAATTAAATATAATTTTAGTTGTAGAACTAATTAATTAATTTTCTTCTCCTAAGCCGGTGTTATTCCTTATTTTCTCTTCGCGTGGAGCATTTCCATAAGAAGTCTAGAAAAAAAACAAAAAAAATTAATTTTTTTGAACTTTTTTGTTATCAAGTTGGAGAAAATTTTGCAAATAATTTGAAATACTCCGTATATTAGATAGTAGGACAACATAGCCTTAATATTTAAGCCTAAAAAGTCTCAATTTTGTACATTTTGAGTTTTTTAGTAGCTTTTTAGCCTATTTTTCTCGAAATTCTGAATTATTCAGTTTATAAAAATGAGTCAATTTTAATTATTTTATGTTTAAAAATTTTATTTTATTGATAGATATTTTGATCATTTTGCCTATATTTTAGCAAAATTTTTGAAAAATTTCTGAAGAGATAATTTCGATCTTGTATGTATGTCTATTTTCAGTTTTGAGAGGATTTTTGAGTATGAATATTTAAATTAATTTGTAATTTGAATTACGTTTGTGTCGGTGCTCCTCCATTAATATGTTTGAAATACAGGTATTCTTCACCTCGACTCGCAACCTGTCTTATATCGGGTAGAATCGTCAGCAATTTTGTAAATTTCTCCTGAAACAAAAGGTAAAAATTCGGATTCCTTAGATAAAATACCGAGTTTTATGCGATGTAAAAAACCAAACATCTTACCTGTACTTGAGGATAGCAATTAATGCAGTATGTAAGGAGGGACTGTTGTACGTGATCGTGTGTCTCCTGGACATGCTTCCTAGACATGAGACCCTTTACATCTGAAATTGACGCACATAAAATAAAAGACAGAGTAGGTTTCTCAATCGAATCATTTCTATTAAAACTTTAAAAACTTATTAAGGTCCTCTTTTGTATATTATTTTAAAGGTCTATTTTACTAGAGAAAGAATCCAAGATAAACTTTTTCTTGAATCGATTACCTAAATTTAAAAGCATGAGAGGTAATAAAGAAGGATTTTTAATCACACTTGAGAAAAGTGATCCAGGCACAAAAAATTAAAAATTTTGTGACATATGTATCTATTTGATAGTAAAGGTACTAGTGAGAAGGAAAAGGTCCCCCTTACCCGGGTAACCCGCGATAAACAAAATAGTAAAAAAACAGAAACAGAGACCATCAAACTTTTTTTTTAATTGTTTTGAACCAAACCTGGATTGAGAAGTAGAAGGAATTTCAAACAGCTGAAAAAAAGAGAAGTATGTAAAAAATTAGTTAAACATCCTAATTGGATACAATTTGTCCCAAAAGTTCTCTTAATCTTGTTCAAATCTAAATTTTTGCAAATTTTTTTGTTCAGTTTCTTGATTTTAAGATCTAGAAAGATTCGAATGAGTTGGTCAGTAATGTCTTAAATATTCAAGACTTATTAAAACCTAAGAAAATCAATTTTCTTGTATTTTCTTAAATTCCTGTAATTTTGAAATATTCGAATATCTTTGGCTGATTAAAGAACTTTTGAGACAAATTGTCAACAATATTATTGATATTTTTTGATGAGAAATATAAATACATGTAGTCAGCATGATCAAACTTCATCTCCTGTAATTTGTGGGAGATTTCATTAAATTTTTCGAGGGACGAAGGAACCCCAAGTAAAGCGAGGGCAAGTAGGTCAAATTTTTGTCCATTTGGTAGGGCTGCATCATCTGGGAGATGGTTATGTAGTCGGTGGTGCATATGATCCAATACTAGCAAATCAGACCAGGAATGCTGTAGTAGTTTCATTTGGTCATCAACCTATTTATTTTACAAATAAGAAATAAAAAAGAAAAAAAAATTATTGCAAATTCTTTTCATAAACAATTCAATTTTTATACTCTATTGTCTTGCATGTAAAAGTGGCAGAAAAAAAGCAAAGCAAAATATACCTAAGTATTTGAAATTCTAAATAAAATAAATAATATGCCTATCTACCTACAAGTGCAATACATAGATATATAGTATGTATAAGGTTTCTTAAAATTTAAAATAAGTCTTATGTAATACCTACTTATTTGTAGAAAAGGAAAGCTAGTCCTACTTTACTATTTATCCAAGCATTAAGCTCACTTAAATAGTAATTAAATACGTTTGATCTTGATGTGAGAAGTAAAAAAAAAAAGGCTTTTGAGGATTGCTCAAGATGCCTCTACCTTATCCTTTCCTTTTATACTATAAGGTATTAGATAGCTACCTTTAAAATTTATTTTGAAAATAATAATATCAGTAATTTGTGTAAGTGTCTCAAGCGTAAAGAAACAGGCAAGAAACGAGGAATCATGCTCATGAGACTTGAAAACAAAGCTCCATGAAATCATTTCCACCCTTAACTACCATTTATACCATTACATTACATATAATATAGGTATGTAGATACAGGATTTTATGTCTTTTTATTTCTGATATTTTATTATGATCAAGTATGAAATAACACCAAGAATAAGAAGTTTATGATCAAAATCTATTGGTATGAGCAAAAAATCTTGAATTTATTATACTTATAATATTCAGTTTTAAACCATAAAGTTCCATTCCATTCTTTCAAATTACAAGCCAAATTATACCTACATATATAGGTCTAGTAATATTTCTGGATTGGCAAATAAATATGGCTATACTCTATACGTACCTAGCACCTAGAAGCTATATATATATAGGTATAAGGAATACAAACATAAGTGATATCTGGCCTAGGTGTATTAAAATTTAAAGCCAAATCCTAGAATAGCCAAAATTGCAAAAAATTCAAAAAATCTGACATTTGATTAATTGAATACCCTTTGCTCTAGTCACCTAAATTATATATACTCGTATATCTGTGCTTTATCATTAGGCACAATTTGACTATTTTCAAAAGGAAATACTGATTGATTTTGTTCTAAAAATTTCGAGTAGTAAAACTATTTATTTAAGGAACAAGCTGATCTTATACATGTACTTGTGAGTAATTGTTAGAAAGAGAAAATATTTAAACATTTACTTGTAGAATCGAGATTATTATGTATTAGGTATATTTTTAAATTCGATTAGCACCACGTTCTCAACTCACCTTGACACCTTTCCTTTCCCTTCCCTCCCTCTCACTTTTATTTTTTTTTCTATTCTTGATACCCCATAACTTCATATAACCGAATTTGGGTCAATGACATAAAGCAATTACATTCGCTGAATTACCTTATGCCATTATACAAGACCCTACTACATAAACATTAAATACGTTTTTAGACCTACTGATAACTATATTATACATAGGTACTAGTATGCGATAAGCCAAATGCAAAGTGTAGCATGCTTACTTTCATTATTTCTATACTAATATTTCTCTCAAATGCCAGGTAATACTAGGCTGTAATGCATCATAATCCTTTTATATTAGTACTTCAATTACCTTATTCATATACAGTATGTATGTACCTACTTATTTGGTATTACCATTACCTAGTATGTAAGTACCTAGTACAGTATAAGCTCTATTGTTTCATTATATAATCCACTACCATTATATTCTGTACAGTATATATGTCACTAACAAATAGTAAATAGCAAAATGATTTTATCACAAGGTGAGTTAAATTCTCATATAAATACTTATATGCCATATACCTGTAAGGTATTACACAATACTTTTACTTTTTCTATGCCATACTCTATGCTATGCATACATTATACAAACTATACAGGTTACTAAATCTAAACTTAAACTTAAACAAAGTAATCGAGCCTTAGCTTTGAAACTAGAAAAATTTAGAAAAATTATTTCTACTGTGCTCATTCCCATCATCATAATAAAAATAATAAATACTTTTATTGTAAACGCATAGCACACACTTTGTACTCGTAAAAAATCTAGAAAAAATTGGCCAAATTGGCCTTCCATATTCCGAGTTTATTTTTCACTCGATTTCGATCCATTATCTTTTTTCCCTAACCTCTCAAATTTAATTTTTTCTTAGTATGGTACAAGTACAATTTTTATAAGTGCTGCTCTTTTTTATTATCATTATTTACTTTTTTTTACAACTTTTTTTTCTTTAAAAGTAAATTAAGGGCTATCTATCATATTATGTATCTAAGCTTTAAGTAAATTGGAGCTAAGGGCATTTAGCATTCTATTCGACCGATATTATGACTTCTGACTACCTCAAGGAAATGGAAAAAATGAGTAATTTATCATTCTCTACTCAAAGTACTATAGACAGATACAAGTAGGACTAAAGGCCTTTAAAAAAATATAAAAAATAAATACAATTTAATTTAAAAAATCTCATCAAAGAATCTCGCAGACAAGCGAGAGTCAAAATCATAAAAAAAGTGTCTGCCTTGAGTATCTTGGATCTTGAACCATATTGTACTGACCATTAGCAAAGTTTTTTTTATACTACTATGTTAAGTAGGCAATGAAGACCTCAAAAGGCCCCTTTTTTACAAAGCTTTCAGATCCCTAAATTTTAAATTTCAAATGTCGGTTAAAGTTGAGACTGGTCAAAGTGAAAATATCTATATTATTTATTTTTTTACAAGAGCTACTAATGTCTTAAATGAAATTCTTTATTACGGCAGAGAGAAAAAAATGAAATGAAGCAATTGTCCCAAATTTTTTCTTTTATATCTTACTTTTATGACTTTGCGAGATTTTTTTTTCCTTGTGTAAAAAAGTATTAACAAAGGTCTGGCTCTGGCTGGAGAAACATGTTTCAGTCTCAGATAATAATAAGAGAATAATATTAAACATGGATAGTACAGAATACATATACTATCCAATGGTACAAAAGGAAATAACAAAAATGGTCTAGTTTTTGAGATTGAGATAGGACCCATCATTTCATTTCATATCCTAGATTCTTTCGCTTTCAAATTTCAAAGAAGCGAAATTTGAAATCTGACTGGATACATAGTAATAGTACTAGTACCATGGATAGTAGTATTACAAGTACATAATATGTATTTGCGCTTTACTATCCATATGGTTTGAGTAAAACTATTAACTATGTGATGATATAAACTATGTATGTTATGGGTATGGCATTTTTGGTTCAACTTTTATAGTTTAAGTGGCTATACCATGGATATATTCAGAATGTTCGATGTAAGCCAGAAAAGAGCCCCAGTGACCTACTTACTTTATTAGTCCAATCCAAATCCAAATCTTAACATAATACTACTACCATAGTATGGTATAAGTATAAGCAAACCAATTCAAATTCAACCCAAAAACTTCTGATTACTACAACTCGAATTCTACATAATGTAGTCGTACTACATATGTAGGTATACCTATAGTAGATATTTACAGCCTACCCTAAGCCAAATTTAAGTTGTGTGGAGTAAAAACATGTTTTCTGTCAAATAATTCTCCATGGGTCCTTAAACAGATCCAAAAATAGACAGTATATACCTACTTGACTATAAAATATACCTACTTGACTAATTCTATATAGGTAAATATAGATACTTTAAGATTTAAGACTAATCAAATACAAAATACAGTCCTTTCTCATTTCCCAACCCAAAAAAAAGTACAAAATTTCGACTTATTTACTGCCTATATTGTCAATCCCTAACCCTTATACCATTGCATGTATATCACTATTTTAAATTTATGATTCTATTCAAGATACCTATACTGATAGAGAATAATGAATACTGATAGATACTTTAAGTATAAGCCCGCATAATTACTTAAACTATGTACCTTTGGTAATGTAAATGTATTATAAAACTTGAACGAAAGGGAAAGTGTCCAATGAGCAATTCAAACTCTATATATTTATTATCTATTTATATTTAGGCTGTAATACCTAAAGTATAGAATGCTTTAAAATTCTTATAAACACCAGTAGATACAATTTGAATAAGCTATACCTACTATTGATAAGACCGATCGTGATTTGTTTTCTTGTTATTTCCAATACTTTTCAACTCAAATTTTGTACAGAATTGTTCAATTTATTTCCCACGACTGACCCATGGTTGTCCTTCACAAAACTCTGATAATCTCCACCCTTTCTTTACTTTGTAATACACGTACTGATCATTCATTTTACAGATTATTTTTGGGACAGAAAGCTTCAAAGTTTCAAAATTTCAATTTTATTCCTTCTGTACTGTACCATATTTATTTAATGATTCAAAAGCTAAGTACATACTGATATAGCCATAAAAATTAGTACATATGTACACGCAGTGTCTGGAGTCTAGAAATAATCTTAAAAAATGAAAATAAACAGAATAAAAAACTAGTTCTACTTATCTGAATCTGTACCGTACCTACTTTATAAAAATAGAATTTGAAGATTCAAGTACCTACTTTAATCTAGTAAGTATTGGACTAGTCTCTAGAGATAATTGTATTACCAATACACCAGTAGTAGACACAAAAGAGTTATTCAATAAATTTCGAAAAAGTGCATAAAATATCATAAATAAACTTTTATTTCACTTTGCTAACTGCTCCTCTTATACCTAACCTAAGTAGTTAATGTCATTCTCTTATCTATCTACACTCTTTTGAATTGGGTAAAAAAAAATCCTGGCCTACTTTTCCCCGATAATATCTTGCCAAAAGACAACTAGTACTAGTACTATAGTATAGTATAGATACTAGTATTTTGTATATTTTCTATTTCTTCTGAGTATTGCATTGAACAACCGGGTTCTAGAAAGGAAACACTGTATAAAGAACAGGAACGAAAAACAATTCGGAAACCCAAGATATCTTTGCTACTGATACTACTGGTAGTTTTTTATATTTCCTATAATCTGTATTTCGGCTTATAAATACTTACACTTTTGTACAATTGGGTGCATATATAAGAGATAAATAGTGATAGCACTATCTCTAATAATTTGTAGAGTATGAAATAAAAAATAGTATGAATATCTAGTACTATAGTATAAAGTGCTATCTCTAATTGAAAGGGAAAAGAGCTTTAGATGCCCATAACCCACTTACTAGCTTCGGAGGAACATATAAATATAGTTTAGTAGGTTAAAGTTTTTTCGGATCAAGGTCTGCGAGTACTAGTTCTTTATACTGTATGCATATGTGTGCGGTTATAAACATTCTCAAAAATTCTGACTAGCTAGGCACAATAAATACTACTATGTAGGTACTTATACGACATACTATTATATTGATGATATTTACATGTTTTGAATACGATTAAAAAAGACACAGCCGAGTGCCTTTTCAAAGGAAGAAAAAGAGATAAAATAGCCACAAAGGTACCTACTTTTATAAATATTCATTCAAGACAGTAAAAATTTAAAATAATTAAATAATCAAGCTGATGAATCACTTTACTTTTTTAATGTAAAGTGTAGTAGAAGTAAAAGTACCTACCTAGGTATACTTATATTTTCAAGACGCAATAAACTTAATTTATTTTCAAAATTCATGAATCAAGCAGTTGTTTGTGACATACATTATCGATCGTTTTTTGCTAATTTTTTTTAGGAATATAAGGTAGGTACCTAAATCGTAGGTAAGCTATATTATATTGGAATAAAAACTCATTCTAGGTAGAAATCGAATATCCTATTTGGTATAAATCAGCGTACTTAAGAACCTGATGAAATGAATTTTACTTATTTTATGGAATTTAATTATGCAAAAATTATGCAAAAGCTAAATTTTGAGCAATTCTTTTCAAAAATTCTTACCTTCAAATCTTTGAAAAAGACGGAATTTCTAGCCCAGTCAACTTGGGCGAAAAGATTTTGATCGAGGACTTTACATAGAAGTTCAAATAGGTCGACTTCACATTGATTATAGGTCTGAGTTTGTAGGAGATTGAAGAGCGAATGTTGCCATTCTTTGTCATCGACTGATGTGAGGAGATCCCGAATTAATTGTGGGATTTTACCTCCAATTCCGACTGTATTGTTGTTATTATTATTATTGTTGTTGTTGGTGTTGTTGTTATGAGAGTTTTGTCCATGTCCACTCGATCCATGAGACTCCAAATGGGATCCCAGTTGATTTTGTCCAACCCATACCCTCACCTTTAAGTTTGCATTTTGAGATTCGTCCAGATTCAGTCAAATCCAGATTGAAAAAATTGATTTTAGTTTTTTGATGCAAATATACATAGGTAGGTAGATTAATGTAGATGAAGAGTTTAAAGATTTAAAGTAGGGGAAAGAAAAAAAGAAAAGTAGTGTTGAATATTCATTAGAAATTTAATAAAATTGGGAAGTACATATTAGAAATATCGGTGTTGTCCAAATTCCATTTTATGAATCTTACCAGGGACCCCCCTGGTAAGATTCATAAAATGGTTTTAATATGTTGAAACACAGTGGCTTTGGTCAATTTTTACAAGTTTTCATACTCTTAAAACAGGACAACACCGAACTTGGTATGAAAGTTCAGGCGAGGAAAATACTTTTTGATAAATAAAAAACATTACCTGATTATTAGGATCTGATCCACTTGAATTGTTTACAAGTGACGAATTGTTGGCAGTAGAATTGTTGGGATCATAGAGGAAAGCCTTAGATGAAGGCGAGTTATTTGGTGAAGTTGACGAAGTTGCCCAAATTTTAGGATCTGACAAATTAATTCCATGTCCTGCCCCATTGACCATTCCCCCTAGCATCGGTGATGGTGACGAGTCTGGAGATGAAGTCAAGCTTGATACCTGTACAATTACAGCCAAAAAAAGAGAAAAATCATTAGGTATTTTTGTAAAATCCACAGATCTACTGCGTAGTTCACCAGAAAACAAGTTCATTTTCCTCACAACATGAACAGTAGTAGTGGTCAATAGGTAGTACATATAAGGTAGTATAATAAGCAAAAATTAAAGAAAAAAATGTAAAAATTCTAAACTTACTGATTGACTCACCTGCGGAATTTGAATTTCTTGCTTGATTCCTTGTGAATTGTATGCATTATTTGCACTGTATGTGATGGGTAGAGTATCTCCCATAAGTCCATGTCTTTGTTGCTGAACTGCTAATTGACCTTAAAATCAAATGAAATATTACCTTAAATTTTTAACAATCTAGGGTTATTGATAATCAATAACACTAGGGATTCACTAGTACACATACGTTGTCGCATTAACTGAAGTTTTCGAGCTCTATCACGTTTATACATGGGTCCAAATTTGTTTCGACCACCTCGCATTCTATCTGCTCTTACAGCTATAAAATAGAAACAAAAAATCAATTAAAATTTTTTCTTAAAAATTTATAAATCCTTGCATCAATTCACACACATCGAGCATGTCATTAATCAGATCATTAAAATACAAAACTAGAATAACCAGAAAAATTGGATCAAGTAAATCTCTTCAAAAATATATCGAAAATAAATATAGGTAGGTACGCCTTAAATGCTTTATAATTACTCAATCAACTTATCACTCATTTCCAAAAAAAAATCATCAAAAATGTCTCATGAATATTCATTAATCTACTAACTAAATTGTACACCTTTGCAAAATAAAATCCATTAATATTTTCTCATTTATCATTGCAAATATTTAGTAACTAACTAGTACTTACTATAAGTAGGTATAGGTACGTAATAATTACTCTATCAATTGCTTTAATACGTTATTTACTTCAGTCAGTCAGACTAGCATTTTTTTCGCATTTTCTGCCAGAACACCAGCAGAATGTTACACCTTTTGAGTAAATATGTAATCCAAAGACAATCAACCATTGAATTCAAGTTAAGAACTCTTGATTTTCTTTGTCTACATAACATTCAGTACTATAGTAGCATAGTAGGTTAGAGACGATTATCTTTATTCTCTTTATCATTATCATTATTATTGTAAGAGAATGATGAGGGGGTGTAGGTGTATGAGGGGACCAAGTAGGCATATAGGTAAGTACAAATAATATTATGTATTTTAGTGTACCTATGTTAAGTAAAATAAAAGCGAGAGTACAAATTCTCTATACCTACTTATGTATGTAGTGTATAAAGTATAAGTTAAGGTATACGATCATTTTTGCGAATCGACCATGACACACATTCGTGGCTCAGAGCAAGCGAATGCTGCTGTTGCTCTTAAATATAAAATAAAACATTCCCTGCAGCTAAATACTTAGCAAAATAAAATAATATTAATCATATACACATATGTATGTACATATATGTACATACAAACCTTAATTTTTTGTGCTGAACGTGAGAGTAAGTGCAAAAAAAATTCACGACTTCTGTTATTATCAAAAGCATTTTCAATTTTGAAAATAAACTCGATACTTAATATGAGTTTTTACTTAACACTTACACTAGTGCTAGTCAATAGCATTGTCAATATGCCAATGGTTCCCTATGATCCATCTGTCTTACAGATCTCTGGCTTTATATTTATTAAAATCTAATTTCATACCTCAACAAGTAAAGCAATACCTTTCACATGTGTGTACAAATTACAAGCACCATATGAATATACTTGTACAGCAAAAATTAAATTATTTTAGTCAGAAACTCATGCTTTATTCCAACAATAAAGACACCATTTTCAAACTAAAACGCAGAACTTGTGTATTTTAATACCATTAAAAACTAGCTTTACTTGTACATTGTACAGATTATTACTACATAGATGCTAGTACTGATATTTAAGGTAAAGTTAAATAATATTTTAGGTACCTTTCACTATACTAGTACTATGTAATAGGTTTAGGTTACTCGAATCTCTGTACAAGTACCTGTAATATTGAAATTTTTTTTCAAGAACTATTCAACTCCCTCAACTATCCTATCTTATACCTTACAATTTACATTACAAATCAAAGTTAAAATTCTAATTTGCTACATGCATAAGAATGGTAGTAGTATTGAGTTTTATACCATAGTAAGTACAAGTTAGATATAGGAATAATTTAAGAGATAAAGTATCAGCCAAATGAATACAATCTTCTCGCCTTTTGAAGCTTAGAATTACACAAATTCTATTCAAGAATAAATACCTAGTAATATAGTAGTCAGTAGATAGTTGAATACTATCAACTCGACTATACAATATATAAGTTTAGACCCCTAATATTTGATTTTTCAAGCCCTTCAACATCCTAATGTCTCAAAAACTACTTTAAATTAAACATTCTTTTTCCTAATATAATGTCAGCTTGAAGTATTTGCATACTTCAAGTCTTTTGATAGGCAAAAAAAACTTATTTTGAATAAACTTTATAAATATCCTGTAGGTATACGAATTTAAATTCTGATTTACAGTCAAAGATATGAAAAATTGCACAACTTTTCCCTATTTGTATAAGCTGAACATATCCTTAAGTTAAAGATATCTTATTTTAGAATCTACCATTTGAATCCTTAGCCTTTGTATAATAATAATATTTTTTGCTTGAGACTATTCAAATTTTACAATTTTACAAGTCCACCCTAAAAGAAAGAAAAAGATTGCAAATTGCATTTAGAATTTTTTTAAAGGGTGGAACCTCGCATACCTATCATAATTTATAGTACCCTACTAGTAAAAATTAAAATAAAAAAGCCATCTTCTATAAAGGATTCAATAGGATTTTTACCACTAATAAATAAATAAATAAATGAATAAATAAATATATGTAAGTAGGTAAAGGCTAAAGGGGCATTTAAATTTTGAGTCGTCTCATTTTATAAATGTTTATATTAACAGTATATTATAAATATTATGCAAATTTCGCAATGTTTCAAAAAATTTTAATTTCTTTTGAATATCAAATGTGATAAACAGAGTACAAAATTATATTATTTAATAATAACTTGTAAAGGGTTTGACATAGATAAAATCGAATATAAATAGTCTTTATAGTTGCGACAAGCCTTGTTCAGCACATTTTATTTTTAATTATCATTGTAGTGGTGCATTTGAATATTATTCAAATTGAAACTATATTTAGATGCTCAACATTTGAATAAATAATCAATAATTGCTACCTTGTTTCTATTTCTTAAAACAGCCAAATAACTTCAATTTATATTTATTACTAGGTAAGTACTGATACTTACCTACTACCTACTACCTACCCATCTGTATGTATATGAATAGTCAAAACAGATTTTAAATTGGTAAGCAATTTCAGAGTTGACACAATTTCGAGCACAAAAATGATGAATAATTGCATCTTTCTTGTGACCTCAACACCTTGCACAAATGCAGATCGCAGGAGGTTCAAGCATTTATTATATTTATTGGTAGGTAGTACTAATACTACTGATATTTATCTCGTTTTTCAATAAAATTACTATATTTTTTGCCCATTTAAAATGAAAACATAGGCATCATGGGGCTCAGTCTTGTTGAAATCTAACGCACTTATTTCAAAACATCATTTTAAATTACCTTATCTCTCTGAGGGAATCGAGATAAAGAATTACCTATGCTTTTAGATAGTACTTAAGCAGGTAGGTTACCTACTATTTATTTACTATTGAATTTGCCATATTGCTTTGCATGATTTCGAGCAAAAGTTTGAGTAGTGAGTTGTAAATTTGTGAAAAAAAAAATCTTGTTTATTTGCTGAAACTTGAGATAATTCTTAACTATAGGTATATGTATATGTAGCTTATAGTACCTACTATACTAACTAATGTAAATTTTTAGTCTCGCCATTTACCAAAATCATCAACTTTTCAATCAAAAAATCTGTGCTAAAATGAAAGGACAAAAAGGGTGTTAGAAAATTAACTCCCTGATTGCCATTTTTGACAAATTCCCTTAAGAGTACTTGGCACACAAGTCAAGATGAGAAATAATAAATAAAAATTTTCGAAAACCATCATAAACTACTCTTAAATATTGAAATCTAAAGGGCATTTTAATATTGAATAATAAATAAAGTTATGGCTCAAATTTTGATTAGGTACTTTGCTTATTTTAACAATGGTTCTGTATATGAGTTGTAAAAAATTCACTATATTACGAGTAGTCTCTCACTATCTCATCTTTTAAGTACTAAATTTATATGGATATGGATAATTATTTAATCTTCTTAAAAATATTATTTTCAACAATTTTTTCTCAGAATTTTTCAAATATTTTTAGAGTATACTGTAGATTATATGGGTATTGGATTGCGTAAGTTACTTTTAAGAAGTACTCTATTGTTCGCTCCTTATTAGTTGGGAATTGGCAAGAAAAAAAAACCTTTTTGCAAATCTTACTGCTAAGATACATAAGTATAGTTAAGCCTCTTCTTCATGTTAAATCCCCATTTCAAATCTACAGATAAGCTGTGCAAAAAAAATAATATATTGTCTTTTTTGCAGAGCGAATAACAATTAACAAAGTACTTGATTGTAAAAACCTAGTACAATGGTAATTCAAATAATCCATTAATTAACATATTTTTTTTCAACTCTGACTATGTATTACTATTACTACAGTAGGTAATACTGCTAAATAAAAACACAGTCAGGCATGCATATCTGTAGGTATATAAGTACATAGTAGTATTACATGTGTAAAAAACACTATTACCTACATCAAGTACATTTCCATGGTCTAGTCGATGGTTCTAAAATTAAACCATCTCTCGATTTCGATGGTTTTTTTTATTTGCTTACTTATGCACAGACAGACAGACTCAGGCATGGCATGGCATGGCAGATTTGAAACTGTTTGAAGAACTGGGACTCTATTAATAATAATCGAAATGTTCTCGAAATAGCATAGATAGTTATACTTTATGTTACTTTCTCCTTTCAGAATCAGATTCAAATCAAATATAACTAGAGTAATAGTAGTATGTACACGAAATACTAAATAGAATTCAATAGATTACATGCGAAATATTGTTCAAATGATCATCAAATCATAGAGCAAACCAAATCTATTCTGTGACTGTCTGATTCTGATGTGGAAAAAATTCATTTCATCTATTAATCTAATGGTCCTGTGATAATAAATGGCTGAAAGGAATTATTACTATTATTATTATTATAAAAGAGATTGACTGGGCTGTGTTTAATTGTGCCTGTCATCCTGCAATGTTGCCTTATACTGTACCATAGGTACTGGTACCATATTCTTTTGAATTTAATCATCAGTCAACTAAATTATTACACCATCACAAAAACTCGAAAACTTTTCATTTTTATCCTATAGCATACAATTGGTAAAAATTTTGGACCAAAAAATCTTATACTCGTACTTAGCTATGTACTAGATATGGTAACTGGGCTTATACTCGTAGGTATTGCGTAAGAAAGAAAAAGATTGAAAGATGGGCATTTCATGATCATGATCATCAAAAAAAAGTTTTTATTTCAAATTCAACTTTCAAGGGTCTACATTTACATGATAAAATACCAGATTCTGATGAGATGATACTTTTTAACTTTTAAATATATTTACTTATGTACATACTTATGTACTTATGGTTAGCAGGAAAAGGAAATCTGGAGATTTCTAATTTACATTTATCATTATTAGAGTTCTGAACATGGATGGTTTTTTTATTTCTTTTAGCCCAGGTAAGTTCCAGTAGAGCTGAGAAAAAAAGTAAACTCCCCTTGAACAAGATCTCAGACCTTGTCAGAGCAATTGAACCTGGCCAAATCCTTACTATATAAACAGGTGAGGAAGGTTGATGTAATCATTACATACTAGTACAATAGGTATAGGTATAGGTACAAAAAATATACATAGAAACTTTAATACATCTCTCTGCATAATACTTTGCTTAGGTACCTTTCTTGTATTTGATGCTTCAAGTTTTAAATGAATACAAAAAATTCTCTTTTCCTGCATCGCACTATTACCAAAATCAAAGTACCAAGACCAAGACTCAAGACATAAGAATCTACCAGCAGCCAATTAATCCAACTCATTCTCATTCAGCCTAGACATAGACTTTTTGTCCATGTTATATTCTCTTCTATAGGTATGGTTTGTTTTTTATCCAATTTTTTAATCTACCCCTTTTTTATCCGTATTCAAAGAAAGGCTCAAAAATGTGACTCATCTAAAGATAAAGGACTATACATGAACTACTATATAGTAAGTTTAATCATGTCGTGATTATAAATGCGTACTCAAGAATCCACAAAAACAAAAAGCCTTAATGAATCCTTAAAAACCAAATCTAAATTTATTAGACTTTTGTGTTTCATGTGATTTCATGCTAATAATAATAATTCATAAAATAAGATGAGGTTGACCAATATGACAAGGCCTAAGTACACAATGCTCAAAAAGTATAGCGAATTTTACTAGGTATTTACTATCTGTATTTGCTTACAAATTTACGAGTTGTACATAATTCGTAATACCTCGAGTACTACAGAATATTTTGCATTTTGTACTCTACAGTATAATGAAAAGACTTGCGAATAATTGTAAATTTGTACAACAAAAGAATTGTGATTTTGAATGTTACTAGACTAGTACTACAGACTAGAGTATCTGGTAGTATTTCATGTTAGCAGTTAGCACTTACAAAGGGGTATTTGAGTATATTAAGTTTGACTTACTTTCAATTTCAAACTTCAAACTCAAAGTTAAATGCAATCATACATAATATTATTTTATAATAATAAATGTATACCCCTGTACTTTTTCTCCCCCATTTCCTTCCATTATACTATTAAGTCTATTAGTTAGTTAGTACTTACATAGTACAAAATATTCTATTGCCATTACCAACAACCAAAGAATTGCAAGATCCTCGATTGTGCAACAAGTGTTCACCAATCCATCTAAAGCTCTCAAATATAATAATATAATATTGAATAGAATACGTTTTTCAGCTCAAATACTTCTACATAGTATAACTAGTATAGTAAACAGACATAGAACTTTTTCATAATTCATCTCGCTAGAATATCTACTTTATATACAGGATTATATGCAATTATGCATGGCAAATAATGATATACAAGTTGTTGTAAATGGCAATATCTATTTTATGAGTACCCTATCTATTCTGTGGTATATACTTTAGATACAATTTTATATAACCTACATATATATATACATTTAAAATGGAATAAAAACTGAAAAAAAAATTATATAATCAGTATCTTTTGTATATGCTAGGCATTACTATATAAGTACGCTACTTATAATGTGTTGAACGATCTAGCAATTCATCTCTTTTTATTCTTATCTAACTTTTTACATTTATGAATAATTTAGAGATCTATGTAGGTAGGTAGTAGTAGTCAAGAATTGCATTATTTTGTCATGATCATTAAAAGTTCTGCCAGATAACATGTTCTTTTTCCTTACCCTTGTCTGTAATAATTTTCCTAGTTAAAAGTTATAAACTGCACCTTGAGTCAAATTTATTTTTTAAAGGAAAATACAGCACCTATTCTAATAAGTAATGTAGTCCTTAGGTAATTTGGTCATTACCTAAGACAAACAAAAGAACCCTTTTTTTAACTCAAGACTCAAGGATCAAATTCTACAAGAGCTTGAATTACTACTACTACCTTAAGTAGTATTTATTATATGGCCTTTAATACCCCATATTTTTAAACTTAATCCCATAATCTTGCCCTCAAATATACTAGGTACCATTACTGTTCTATATTTTTATCCAAAACCTAAATCTTTTTTTTAAAAAAAGTCTAGAAAAATAGTGCAAGGTTTACATAATCGAATTTTTGCTAATCAGTTATCGCAGTATATATTTTTATATGGTTCAAAACTAAGTCAAGCACAATCACTCGAACTTTTCTACTCTAAATATTTGTCGTACCTACTTGTATAAAAGTACTAGTAGGTATGTATAGGTAAATTTTTCTTTGAAAAGTGAAATTCATTAATATTTAAGCAAGAGGGCAATAAATTATAAATATAACGGGCATTCACATTTTTCTTTTCGAAATATGCATTCTAAATAGTCTTTATAGGTAAGTACATACTGCGTATTTTTATGTAATCTGAATAAACTTGTATATTGGTACTTGAGACTTGAGACGGATTCTTGAGAGTTCCAAGCAAAGTAGTTCACTTGAGAATAAATTAAGTTCAGTTCATAAGCTAGTACTAAATATTCTGAGATAAGTAACAGAAATATCTTGGGTCAAAAACACTTTCAATTTTTCATAAATTCTTAAATACTTGCTTTTAAGGGAAAAATATTTCTAGGTAGGTACTTACACTTTAAACTGTGTGAATTGAATGCAAGGACTTTGAAATTTTAAACCTCAAGAGACTTGAAATTTCTTATGACTTAATTTTATTTTAAATGTAGTAATAGGACACTAACCTTCTAGCTTCATTCCAACTTCAAGACATTTCTGAAATCGGCAATATGGACATCTTTTTCTTTGTGTTTTGTCTATATGACAATTCCTTTCTGCTACACAGGTGTATACCTAGTAAAGAAATTGAAAAAAAATGTCATCAAAAAGGTCATACGAGTACAAAAGGTCATTTATTTCAACCACAATATTTTTTGTCGTACCTTCTTGTTTTGGACGGTCCTTTTGAAAAACCCCTTGCAAGACTATTTATAAAAAATAATTATTATAAGTAATGGATTCAAACCAGAATCAATTTAATAAAAATCCATTTTTAGACTATATGGCTTACTTCGCATGTTAAGAGACCATAATGATAACCAGATACTTTATCTCCACAGACTGGACATAACTCTTCAATCCCCTCTTTAGTGTCTGAAATTAATTAAATTTAAGATTTTTAAACGCATTCTACACATTCTTAGCTAATTTCCATCTGCCAAACTTCAAAGCTAAAGATTTTGAAAAAAAATTCGAAAAAAAATTACCTGGTAAATCTGGAGCTGCCAATTGTGCTGTAAATTCTAACCCAGTTGTTGATTGACTGGCCGATTGATTTGCTAATTAATAATTCAGAAAAAATAAATGTTAGTTACTATTTTCAAACAAAAAACAAAAAGTTTTCTAGTTCATTCAAAGACTGTATAGGGGATTAATACTTAATAATCATTTTTAGGGTCAATGATATAGAATTACATATTATACGAGAAACCCATTTTTGCTATATCCAACTAAAATACAAATTATATAAATGCCCTTTAAACTTTCTATAAGTATGTGTGTATTGTACTCTAAACTTGTGGACATTTTCTTAAATGATTTTTTATATGTATATTGGTAATGGGGGTATAGTAATTTCCATTTCAAACTTCAAACTAATACATGAGACCTGACAGAGATAAAATAAAATCGATAATTACCGACCCAGTACTGAATTTATTATACGACCTCAATTGTAAACAGAGATAAGCTCTTATATAATCGACACACACACTTTTTTTTAACCATACTATAAGTACTTTACTGTAGTACAATATTTAACTATTAAACCCATTTAAATTTAGATATGAATAGTATAAAGTATCTACTTAAAAACACACTCAATTATAAAAATATAAACAAATATTAGCTCAGAATGCAATCAATTTGTTCAAAATACAAAGTGTATGAAATACCCTAAAGAATAATTTCTACTGATACAATTACCTACACCTACTATTTATCTAATATAGGTACTCTCAACATAATTATTCTGAATTTTATATACAGATTTGAATACTTAAATTTGAATTAATTTCATCTGATTCTGAATCTAGTGTTAAAAATTTAAATTTTTCATAGAATACCAAGGGCTAGAATTGAGTAACGAGGCTCAAATTTCTTTGGCTTTGTACTAACAGATTACTGATACTTTTTGTATTCAAATTGTATCATTGTACTAGTAGCTAGCCTTAGGACAATATTACACATTTTCTGTTAAATATTTAAATAATTTTGGTTTTTTATTAATCTAAACATGTCGCCAAGAGTCTCCTTGTAAGATTTATAAAAACCAAATCTTATCAAATCTAACTACATTTTACATAGGTAGATTTTTTTATCAAATTAATCTTTTGAATCTAAATTCTAAATTTTTTATAAAAAAACTTGATTATATATCTACTATATGTTTAGAAAAACGCTAGATGAATCTAGTACAAAATACAAAACTGAAGCAAGAATTCTGGAGCCAAAATGTTCAGAAAATCTAAAATAAAAAACCAACTTAAAGACCTGATCTATATAGGTACATCTAAATCTCTAGCCTTATCTCTCAAGATTTTTTAATGCAAATATTCAGTAGTAAATATATCAATTTTGTGATTTAAAAATGCAAAATGCACAGTATGGAATTAAAATCAAAGTACTATTAGATATATTGAAGATAATGGGTGTTTATGGTCTAGATTAGTTGATGGCACTTTGACCAAATTGATCTTAAACTGTTGTATCAGTTCAGTATATTAATACCTATAGGTATTTTAAAATGCTAGTAATTTTAAACATTTATATTATAACTATCTAGGATAGTAAATTACTATTCTTGGAGTAAATTATAGTTGTTTTGCTGTATATATAAATAAATAAATTTTAATTCCTTCAACTAACTACTATCAGTATCTATAAAACGACCTCATTTATCCGATACATATCTAGATCGGATGGAAAAAAATCTTTTTGATGTAATCTGTTGCCCTAAACAAACTATCTGTATGTATAAAGATACTTTACTACTTGTAATAATGACTATTTAGAATTCACGTGCTTTTCATTTTCATTTTCATTCCAAAAAAAGGATTTGACTAAAACGTATCGATATTCTACTAACTGAGTAGTAGAAAATATTTACTTGACTAAAAATTACACACTGATCCTGATATAAAACAGATCCTCAAATTTGGAATTGAAATGCCGATAATTTAGGTCGGTATTTGACTATTTGGGTTGCTGCTTTGCTACTACGGTTAGTAGATTTAGCTTTTATGAAATTTTTTTTCCTAGTAGAATTTTTGGCAACAAATTGTTGGCCAATTACTTGCAATATTCCTCCATCAACAGCTAAAAACTAGTCCTAAAAAAGAATCAAGGGAATGTTTTGAAACTATCTCAAGCATATGTACTAGTATTTATACAGTATTTCGTTTGTAAACAAGCAAAAATGTAAATATACACTTCTTTTCTAATTCCATTAGCTCTTACGAGTATTAAAATCTGAACCTAAAATTCTCAATCTTATCACATTATCATTATGTAAGTCTTAAGAGTAAAAATGGTAAAAAAGATCAATTCTCAAAACTCTTACTTTCATTAGGTATAGTAGGGTACAATAGTAAATAAATGAATCGAGATTAAAACAGACTAAAACTATCTAGGTAATAGGTATCAATAAGGTAGGTATCGGTATAATGATAAAATGTATAAAAAATGCATACAATACTAGACATGTGTATAATACCTATGGTAGACATATATGACCTTATTCCATAAAATAATCAGCTTTAAAACATTTCATGCCAGAATGACCTATATGAGAACACGAAACCTAGTCTATACTATACTAATGGACCATATAGTAAATTATAAAAAAATCGAAAATAAAAGAAAAATGAATCACAAAAACCGATTATGGTATATCGATATAAGAAATTGCTACTACTTATTAATAAGAACTTATAGTCGAGAAATACTTTTTACTTTTTATAAATCATTAACAAACCTATTAGCTCAATCTAAATACCTAATATGTACTTAGCCTTAGTAAATATAACCCCGAATTCGATTTCGATTATTTAAAGCCCTATACATATGCAAAATAAGGCATGTGAACTAACTACAAAAAAGAATTATGTAAGAACAAGAACTTGGCTCTACTTAAAAACTCATATATCCAGGATTATCTAAACTTTGTGGTCAAGTATTTGAGGTCAATTTTTTGCGGTCAACATTACTTGGATATAAAAACTAATTATAAATACCCTACAGTTGTTGACTATAAATAATGCTTAGATTAGATTCCTAAACCAATTCTCGAGCTAGATACTTGAAATTTGAATGAAAAAAAACTAGTATTTTTGAAACTTTTTGATATGATACTCGTTAAGTAGTATATTATGGACTTTTGATATTTAGGTTGAAATGATGTTTATACCTGAGTACATATTATATCCACTATGATCCAAAACATGAATTCCATGATGATGTGAAGTGGTTGTTAACAATCCATGATGAACATTATTATTATTGTTATTATTATGTGAAGAGATATGATGATGATCACCCCACAAATTCGTCGAAGAATGATGAACCAACATATTATTATTATTATTAGGAGGTGTTGGCGGATGACCCGTCATTTGAGGACTTAAATTAAAGGGGCTCATAGGCATTTCCATTGCGAGTGACTGCATTTTCGATCAATTAATAAGAATACAGGTACTTGATTTCCAATTTCGATACTTTTTTATATACGAATAATTCTTCTATCACAGAACGTGGTAATTAGCTCTCCTTTTCATATAGCATAATATGTGTTTGTATCAAAATCAAAGGCTAATTATCTTATAATAAGACTGGCATTTATCGGATCAAAAAAGATAATTTTACAATAGTAGTATATATAGGTAGTGGTTAATTGTAGGGCACGAGCAACGTGTTTTTCAATTTCTCAGTGCCAAGAGCAGTGTACTATGATGGTAAGGGTTGACTTGATGGTTGAAAAAATTGGCAAACCCTTTCTTGATTCTTTTTATTGCTCGTATTATTAGATAATAATAATATAAGTATATAAAGTATGTATAAAGGTATCAAGAGAATGCCGCAGGTACCATTCAACCTATCTAGCTCTGTGTCTCGTAGATAGTAGATATAGGTATTCAATTCAAATGAAAAAAAAATCACGTAATCACACAGGCTACAAAGCGAGAAAGGGAAAGGGGTTGATTTTCAATTTCAATTTTATTTAGTAGGCAATTTATATGGGGGAATAATTTTTGCACAAGAATTCACTTTGCCGGAAAGTAGCACAGATTTTTTTGAGTTACGTCACTTCAGAACAGCTCAGTAAGAGAGCTTCGCAATAAACGTGCTTCAGCTCTAAAGCAATAATATTATTATTTTATTATTACTACTTATGTATATGCGATGATTATACACACAAATGTATACTGAATAACTAAACTCTTTTTTTTTTTTTCAAACGATGGTTCAATTTCAATTCAACTCAATCAGAATCAGAAACACTATATATCTGTGCGATATGATATGATCCTGCTAAAAACAGTGGCCAGATTTTGATTTTGTCAATAATTTAAGACAATTAAAAAGTATAATAATGTGGAGTTTTGCTAGCCAATATTTCTAGGACCTCTCCCATTAAAATATCCAAAATTGACTCGGTTCACTTGTGCCTTGATCCAAAATTCTCTATAGAGCACTACTAATTCCATCCTAATGGACAGAGTACACTTTCTTTCATTACTAGGTCACTTGCCTTGTATGTATTAGTATGTGTATGTCTATGGGTAAGGTAATAGGGATCACTTTGAGTACCAGCTCAAGAACTAAATGTCTATGTATATGAAAGTCCTACTTGGACAAAGTCTCGTTGGATAATGACTTGGAGAGAGTTTTTCGAGTGACAAAACAACCGGCGAAACCAAACCAATCAGGGCAAATTGTATAAATGAATGAGGGGTAAAGTAAAATTTTAAATTTTACAAAAACTTCTACTACTAATAGTAATAGTTAAGTAAAGGTCCGAAATAATATTTAATCCGAGCTCTCCCACTTCTCACCACCACTATACTGTACTGATACTTGATCGTATTAAATACTATACTAGTACTAGTAGGTATAATAAAGGTCTCTCTGTCTAGTGACACAAAATTTGGTCCAAACTTGGTACAAACTTCTTCACTCGAAGAGCTCGAGGTAAACAATGCCCTACGAAAGAAACTGAGAGTGATTATGTGTGTATGTGTGTAACTCCCCTCCCCCAATAAAAGATATAAAAATATACGAATATAAGCCAAATATCACACAAATACACCAGAATACTACTAGTACTACAGACCTATATCCAAAATCGCAAAAATACCCTTTTCAGAATTCAGAATCTGACTCTGTACTTATATGTACTAGTATAAATATGCTGTACTTGACTCTGTACTACTTACTATAAAAATTGAATAATACTTTAGCTTAGGTACTTCGATGTAAAGTAGTAGTAGTACCCTACGTACCTATAAGTTTATAAGAATTCTGTGTTATGTATGCAATGCAACTATCGACTTAAATATTATGTGCATATATATACCTACATACTAACTAAAACTATGCTCAATTCAGTATACCCTATGAGAGTATAGTGAAAGTGAATTGAACTACATATTCGCAAATCTCAGTCCAAATATTAGATAACAACATAGACCCCCTTACATATAGTCTGGATTTTATAAAAAGTATACCATAACCCTAACCCATTCTCATAATAACATAAAAGTATACTTTGGTACATATTTAAGTATGAATGTAGGTACATACTACATACTATAATATTCCTCTCACTTATTTCTCTGTCAAAGTCCTAGGTTACCCCAAAAAAGCATCGACCCCCTCTTTTACCATAACATAACATACATAGTTAAAATAGTTAGAGCTTAATAGAGATCGAAAGTGTTTCTATTCGACAATATACATATAGTATACATAGTATACATAATAGTCTATATGAGTAGACTATGTAATACTTATGTAGTATATTCCTCGGCTATCCCTCATTGTGACCCACTGACCCACTTTTCCGCCGAAAACTCAGTCAGCAGCTCTACTACAGACTACATAGACTGGATGGAAAACGACAGGCCCAACATTCTAAACCCAAAAATATCGAACTTACCTATTACTGCTAGAGTTAATACTAGTACTACTAACTAAACTTAACTTAACTAAACTAATACTTTGTAGAAGTAGGTAGTAGTAGTAGTAAGGATCTATCTATCTAGGTATTTTGTATACTAAAATGATGATCAATATAAAAAAGAAAATTTTTGGACCCGCATCCTTTATACCAAATCAACCCATCCATCTACCATTCACCAACACCATCATTTGAGAATTCTTGTTCTTGTTGGCCCTATTTCGGTTTTACTAGTACCCTACAATACGTAGTACCATATAACCATTACTCGTAGTATATCCAATACACTTACTTAAATTATGTATGATCTCTGATATTCACTACTGATGTGCATTCTATTTACAGAAAATGCACTTTCGGTTCCAATTGAGCCGATTTTCCAATCCTAGTCCTACTTTCCGCTTAATCGGTTATCTATCTATTCCATATACCTACTATTTACCTACTACATATACACATACATAAAACTGACCCAATTATTATAATCTTATCCAGCTACTGTTACAAAGTATGTATTCAATGATAGTATAAACTCATTCATCAGAAAAAGTAGGTATATATATGACTATGATATCGCGAAATTTACTAAAACTAAATGTTCTCATTATTATATCATCATAGGACACTTACAATGTACAATTAAAAGCAGCATTTATCCATCCTTAGGTTACTAATTGGTTATCAATTTGAAGTTTTTGTATCTATAAGTAGAATGGGGCATAGTATTTAAGGTAGGTATAAGGTACACTTAAGTTTAAAGCTACCGTAGTCTCGTTTAATTAGTTTGTGTTTATTGATTGTTCAGACTTTTTCTGAAATTATATTTACAATCATTAATTTTTAATAATGACCAATGCAATCGCTATAATAGGTATATTGGTAGTTAAGTAGGTAGCTTTAAGTGGCAGTATATAGACAGTTAGTAGTCCCTTCTAATTATTTTTTAGCCTTCACATGCTTCTCGCTAATAATTCTCCCATCCTAGTTTACCTGATTATGATTATGATCGAATAATTGGAGTTTCGAGCGAGCAAGTTCCTAATCTTTAATGTTTTTTGTATGAGTTTTATTATTTATCTCATACTATAAAGTACATAATGGGTTATTATATTATTTAATTTTATCTCTTAAGTAAATAATAGACTCTTTAACTACTATAAGTAGTATAAAAGTGCTCGTATGTACTATAGTACTAGTACAAGAATGAGATCAAAGCATTATTTTATACTTAAAAATAAAGTCTAAAGTGTTCGTTTTAATTTGAAAATCTCAGAGTCCCGAGGTGGTCGTGTCCCTCACATATATCACACATAAAGCTAATTTATACCTACTACTAGGTACATGATTGCTTGAGACCAAAATACTAATAAACTAATCATAATTAAGTACTTTACCTCTTGCCTTTTAATTACCTTAAATTATACCTAATACATTTTAATTATGCGACTTTTATTTAAGAAGTATGAATATGTCTAGCCTATTTTCTTACTTCGAACAATCTTGACACTTTTTAGCAATTTACTTTATTTTATGTAAGCATTTTTCAAGTCCTCAAAACATTTTTTTTAACCTCTCTAAAATGGCAGTAAAAAGTGACATAAATGAGACTGACTATTATTTTAAACCCTTTTTTAGACAATAATATCATATCGTTCGTGTATGTATTGTTTACAAATATTTCGCAATCTCTGTAAATGTATAGATGTTATGTCGAGACAAAAAATAATTTATGTGACAATAAAAATACAAAAAAAAATTATAAATTTTTTAGAGTTACCTAAACTTTATAGGTTTTCAAATGACACAAGAATTTTTTAATTGTTAAAAAATTATACTTATAGTTTTATAGTTTATAGTAGCTATCACTGTTTCCACAAAAATCTAATGGAAAAAATAGGAATTTATAGAAAGTAATATGATTATTGTACTAAATTGATACTCTCTGATTTCTCTTTAAAATATTTTTAGAAATGAAAATATGCTACTAAATGCATATTTAATATGTATAGGTTTTAAATGAAACAAAACATGATTAATGCAAGAATTAAAAGGGTGAATGGTCTACTCGAAAATTTGCGATATTTTAATGCACTTTTATCTGTATTATTTATTAAACCATTTTATTTTATAACAATATGAATGGTCCATTGTGTTTAATTATTAAGGGAAATCATAATATACTCGTAGCTGTATTATGTATTATGAACTAGGATAAAATTCGAATCAAAAAATCCAAATAAAATCAAAGCATTATTTACTTCTTTTATAGGTTACTTGTACCAATAGTTCTAAAAGTTAAACTTTTACTTTCTCTTCTAAAATTTTAATAAAAACTAATTCCCTGGACTATGCTATCAGACCATTGTTGTCCAATTGTCCATTTGTCAAAATACCCTCAAAATCATAACCTCTGCTAAGCTACAGCTCTTAAAATAGCTTCAAAAATTCAAAATGTAATAAGGAATGAACAATAAAATAAAAGGAGAAAATGAGAGTTTCTCTATCTTAAATTTCTTATGTTTAACTTACAAATACTAAACTAATAAATACATATCGATATTTTTAAATTCTAAACACTGGAAGCTTTCTACAATGTATTACTAACTAGGTGTACTTAAATGTATGCATCAATTCATGCATCAATATGGAAGTATCTGTAGTAGGTTACTTAATAGGTATCTTAGTAAGTACTACCATTTCATATACCTATCATAATTCATATATCGATTACCGATAGTGAAAAAGTCAAGAGTGAAACTTTTTTCAAAATTTCAAAATAAACTAGCTACCTACCTACGCTTAGGAGTAATTCAATTTCAATACAGCAAACTCTACATAATATAATAAACTACTTTGAAGCAAATAATTTAAAATTTTTAAAGTCCTAAAATTAGGTACCTACCTATTATAAGGGACCATTTATAACTTATAGCATAGGTGCCTAGTTAAAAGTAAATATTTCCTGATCTTAATTTTTTCAAAATATCCTGAAAATTAAAATACTACTTGAATATTTCAAGATTTATTAAATAAGTAAAGATCTACCTAACTAATTTGACAAATTTTTTCAATAGATTTTGTACACTTTTTTAAAAAGTCTGAAATTTCAAATATCTAATAATCCAATGCATTTACCTACATATATAGATCTTTTAATTTTAAAGTCTATATATAAATTTAAAGTAAGTCTATACGAAAGGAAAAGTAGTAATTCGATACTTAGATAATTAAACTTCAAAATGACAACGGAAAAAAATATTATCAATTATCTCATACAATATAATGAGATATGATACGAGTATGTATACATTTATCAAGTGAAGTGATGTTTATCTTTACTTATTGTTAGTATTTGTATACTATGGTATAGGTATATAGGTATAGTGTTTTGGTTGTATAAATAGCTGGATAGTAGTCATACAGCTTAAAAATAAATAAGGGCCAAGATCACAATTTAATAATATCAAATGGAGATCCAAGAGCACGAGAGAGATTTTCCAACCCACTAACCTATTTACCCAGTACACTAGACATGCTTTCGATGATTGTTGCGCAATCCACCTTTATATACAGAATATGTACCACCATACCATTATAATATCATTAAAATTATACAATTTATTCTTTTATATACTTTTCTCGATCATTACCAAGTACCAAACCAACGTCTTCTTTATTTATCATTATCTAATACCTTATGATATAATAGTTAGTATAGAAAATGTAAGGAATCCAAGAGCGTAAAAAAGAGAGAGTTTTGAATGATACACAGCACAGTATGACCATATACTTGTAAATTGTAAACTATACAAAATTCTATTTATACATAGGACATACTATTACAAGTTGTAGTACATTATATCATGTTGTAGTTGTAGTCGAGTCGTAGGTACTTATTTATTAAATAATAAATAATGACAGGCCAATTATACTGGTAAGATAGATATCAACTTTTCTTTGAATTCTTAAAGCAATTTTAATTCATTATTATTCCTAAAAAGCAATACTATATATATAAGTACTTATACTACTTATATAGTAGGGTACTACAGTATACTAGAGTACTTATAGATAATGTCATCAAGGGCAAGAAAAAAACCTCTTGTTCTCACTTAAATTCATTAATTACAGTACCTACTTATTTCTCATTATCTCAACAACTACCATAAAATATTCCCTATTTACAACCATTATAAGAATTAAGGTAAAAGTATAAGGGAAAAATTCTAAAAACAATTCTGAGAACTTTTCTACAAACTATAATCCAATTGTAAAACTGAACCCTTGACACAATAATTCAACTTTGATATAGGTAGGTAAACACATACTTATATTTATCAATGGCTTTCACTTTTTATCACATATTTCTATAAAAAAAACTCGTCTTTTAATTAAATCAGGTAAGGTTGAAGCTTTTATTGTATTGTTAGAGAGGTGCATAGGAAATATAAGAAAAAATTTCCCGATACATAAAAATTAAAATTAAATTTAAATCGGTCGTGACAAATATCTAACCTTAGCCCTAATAATTCTTATTCGAGACTCGAGAATAAAATTAAAATATTTTTATGCATTTTACCCTAGTAGTAGTACTATAGTAAGTATTGGTAGTAATGTGTTTATTTTGTTTTTTTGCATATCAATTAAATCTCATCTACTACCTACTAATCATTATAATGCAAACATGTTCAAAAAATAGATTTAATCGGGAATTTCAACTTGACATTCTTTCCAGATTCCAGATTACTTGATATATTACGTATATGTAGGTATAAGTTAATAGAGTCATGTAATAATTGTATAAAATAAATTCAATATTTATATCGAATTTACTCAAGTAAATCTCATTCCATTATTTCAATATCTACGGATATATGTATTATACACTATTATATTATGTTAAGTCAAATTGAATAGTTTTGTGGACTAAGCTGATGGATTTATTTATACTTATATTATAATACTTATAGATACTACTAGCAGTAATATAGAATGCAACAAAGTTGTGCCAAAATTAGGGTTGACCTACTGGCCGAATAAACTTCACCTATATTGAAATATTCTGACTAGTAGTAGTAGACATATACTATGTATATGATAGGGTATTATATGAACAAATCTATCTATATTTTATGATAACCCATTTAACTCTCTTTTTCCTAAAGTTCTATGCCAAATGCCAAAAGATATACTTGTCTCTACCTAATCATTCGGTAAATACGTGGCATAATATGCTACCTACAACTACAACTACAACTAACTATTTAAATGACTTATGATATACTGTACAAGTCATAAGTACACAAGTATAGTAAAAATAATTATACAATATGTGATGTATGTGCAAAATTAAGTGTTTTAGCTTATACAGGTCGAGGTCATTCTAAACTAAATACTAATAGTTATGTGCTTAGTTAGTGTAGTATAGAACCGGCTCAGAAGCTTTAATCAAAACATCAATTCACAAACAACAAACATTCCCTTTTTCGTTCGTGTGTATCATTTGTATGGCTATTCATACACAGAACAGAGCCATATATGTTGATAAAAATATGATAATTACTACCATATATACATAGCTAAAAGGTATGACCAAGTTAATAATTTCATTCTATTGTTTATACCTACATGCATTGCTTAGAATTTAGAATTCATCTAAAATTTAGGAAAAATGGATAATTTGGACTTTAGCTTTTTTTCGAAAAGTCTAAAGAATTCCTACAGCCTACATGTATTCATTTAAAAATCGTGAAAAAAGGGCTGGACAAAAAATGCATAAAATTTCAATTACTACCTTTTAAAATATTAAAATTAAATCCTACTAGGCTGGGTTTCTGAAATATATATGTACCTACTATACTAACACTATATACTAATGTCTTGAAATTATGCTAATAATCGTGAGTACAGTATCTGCTTAATGCATGGATGAATTCAAGTATTCAAGTTAAGACTTAAACTCCATGCAAAAAATATTGAATTAAGCATAATTAAGACAAAAAATTCAAATGATACACAAATAGAACCTCAAGTCTAAATGATTTGCCAAATTTGAATTTGTTGCAAAATCATAATTGCTTACATTTAGGTATATAAAAATGACTATTTTATCATAAGTATAATATGTGATTCAGTTAATACTTACAGATACTTTATACTATCTATATATACAAAAGTACCACTTAAAAGTAGGATTTGAAGTTGGAAAAAAAACGACAAAGTGTCTATTCTTGGAATATAATTAGACATTGAAAATGAAAGTGAAATTGCAAAATCATCCTGACCATTTTTCTTGTAGACAAATTGAATACCACCACAATACTACTACTATCTACATACCATTAAATGTCTTCAAAATAATGTATAAAATGAGTTAGACAGCATGTCCTACTAACCCTGGCATTACTTACACACATTTTGATACATTTTACACTTTTATTTTCATTTGCTTATAACCTACTAATATTTATCAAACATACCTATCTTATTATAATAGATACTTAGGTATTCTAGGAAACCCTGACACGACAATGGCAAGTTTCCAATACTTGTATATCTAATAGAAATATTTATAGGATCTCTATTTTTTATATATTCATGTCTACTTACAGCACAGCTATATGTATAATTTGACTTTCATTTCATATAAAAATATAAATAACCAATTCCTACTTTTATATTACTTCCATATGTTTTTACAATTTTATACAAATAAGTAGTTCAAAGTGGTCTACAAGTAGTTTACATAATTTTTTTTTCAATTTATTTAGCTCTAATTTTCTAATTTATAGGTTACTGTTTCAAGGGACTTGTGACTAGGCTACTAAAAACTCGCCTAAACTTTTTAATATTTATTTATTTTAAAAGTTTGTTTCCTAACTTTACTTAGGTAGGGTAGGGTAAATAGTTTATCTGTATTTGTACTGATTTACCTAAAGATCTTAAGTGATGCTCTGTTTAGGATTATATTTATAATATTGTAAAATTGAGAAAAAAGGAGAAACAGGTGATTCTTGTGTTAATACTAGTAGATCAGAACCTTTTTTGATCATTTCTTTTCTTACAGATACTCATATACTCGTAGCTCAAAATAAAAAGCATGATATTGATATTGAGGACCCTTTTTTAAACTTAAGCTTAAGGAAAATATGTTTTGTTCAGCTAATTGAAGATAGATCTATCCTTTGACTTGAACTTTCCCATGACCAGGGGCTTTTTGAACCATGCTTTAACATTACAAAATAATGAAAAAAAGACCCCTTGAAGAAATATTTCATATTACCACTTTATAATATTTATGACAAGACAAGACAAGACTATGTTCATACACAATTTTTCCCCATTTTTGCCTACTTTGAAATACAACATTTCAATACAATATATATTGCTTGTATTAGTTATAGGTACGAGTATGTATAAGGATCTATAGGTTCAACATTGTACCTTAATAGTCAATAATGGTCGTAAAATACTTGCTAAGCAGAAAATTGATCCTGAGTAGGATACTTAATGCTTTGAAAAACATTTCAAGCAAAATAATATTCTTCAAGTCCCTTAAACAATATATATCCTGAGGTTATATAGCTGTCATTAGGTAATATAAATTTTAGTAGGGTAGAATCTTCCCAATTTTTAAGAAATCCTGACAAGCAATGATTCAAATAGTTTAGGGATGATACATTGTATATTAGAATCTATTCTTATTCTTGGTATACATACAGATACATAGGTAAATACTTTATACTTTTAAAAGTAGAATTCAAATTAAAATTTTTGCTCTAAGTTTTAAAGTATCACCGATGGTATGTACCTAGTCACCTACCTACCTATGTACCCTATTTATTATCAGCGAATTCTGAGAAATCCTCATTTTTTCAAAAAATTCAAAATCGATTTTTCTAAATTTATGGACTATATAGATAGGTAAGTAGAAGACAAAGTCTTTGTAAGGCAGTGTATACCTAGATATTACCTGCCTTGAGCATTTACTTAAGCATTTACATAGAGAAATGTTATTTATTTTATTTTATAATAGATAATAGATAATAGCTACTATATAAAGTATGAACTGGTAATAATTTTAATTTTAATTTAAAAAGATAGAACATTGGCAAATTTCACTTTGCCTTTTCATATAACTATTCTATAGATATAGAAATTTTCTATTCAATTGTCAATACTTTACAAATTACTGCAAGAAATAAGTTTCAGAACATGTTTAAGGGTCTTTTCTAATTTAACTTTTGAAAAATAACCTACCTTTAGGTTTTCTAACAAGATGTTTCTTAACCCTTAGAAAAGATCCCTATTCAACTACTTTCAACCCCACTCCCTTCATTTCATGTTTAAAAAAGTAGACAAGATAAATCTATATTTCAACTTTTAAACTTTTATGCCTATTACTATTAGTACAAGTACAGATTCAGATACATATAGATATTACGAAATATATTATTCCTATTACTTCGAAGACGGGTAAAGAAATTGAAAATCCATCATCTTTTCAAAAATAAATTATAGTCTTAAAAGCTAGTGGTTAAACAGTCAAAATCCCCGCCTACCTAACCACCTACCCTTCTTAAACTTTAAAGGGCTCACACCTTTCCTTAAAATTTATCTACCTATGTGTAATTTACATAAAATTTATAAGTTTTCTCAATAAAATACCGCCTATTAAGTATCAGTAGTACTGGTAGATCAAATTATAGGAAAGACCTCTAATATAAATACTTTTACTTTCATTTGGTCCTATAAGTAGGTAATGTACTTGAATTTGAATAATAAATGAAATGTGATACAAAATGTCCAAAAATAAAATTCCATTCGAGATTGAAAATCGAAGATGATTAAGTTTACAAGTACAAGTTTATGGCATAGACCATAAAAGAAATTTGTAATTAACTCTTATTCATATTATTATTACCACTATGTAGTAAATACTTAAAAAGTAGTTACTATTTATAAATACTAGTAAGCAAATATCCATATACGGATATGGCAAAAATGTACCAAAAAATACAAAGAAAAGTGAAGTGAAGGGAAATAGTGATTAAAAATCTCATTTACTTTTACACTTTTTTCATCTTCTATTCTTTATCCTGTTTATACACATAGTCATACATTAGTAAATAAGTAAGTACATACTGTACTTACATAAAACTATACAAAGGTCCAATTGCATCATAAGTGTTTTGGACGAAGGACAACGAGCATAGTGGTGGTAAATGAAAAATAGGTCACCTCATAACATTGACAATGCTATCCTACTTTCGGTGGAGTAAATAAAAAAGCAATCGATGAAATCCTTATGCACTAATACCTACCATATTTACAAAGTATAGCATTACTAGTAGGTACTAGTAATAAATGTACAAAAATACATTGCATTTTAACTACATTATTTTAAAAACACAATTTAACAATAAATTGAAATTAAAATGAAATGAGACCAAAGAACCTAGTTAATACATTGTATCGTATGTACTATTATGTAAGTATGGACTTAAATCACTATAAGGTATTGTTTATATTCTGTATTTACTCGAGAATACCTCACTTTCGTACATTTTCTAAAAATACGCCGAAGCATTTTGAGCATTTGGCTTGACACCGTTTTGGCTCAATCCACATGTACGGCGACTCCAGACGATAACTCTCATAACTTTGATGAGGATTTTGCACATTTGCAAATTCAGAAATAGCAAACTTGATCGAGAGAGAGAGCCCAGAACTTCAGGAGCAGGAAACCAGTTTTCCAGCAGGTTTATCCAGCATTAGATAAATACTTTTTTATTATTTTGAAAACTCTTTTCCTTATAGTTCAATAGGTAGGTACTGTACTGAACTAATGCAAATTTCATGTCTATGTCTATCTACTTACCTATAAGCTCTAGCTTTTGCAAAAAAACCCAACCTTTAAAAACATGTACTTAAGTAGGTACGTACATAGTAATATTTTACTTATAACTTTTGTGTATACGAATACTGGTATAATAGAGTATGTAATGATTGCAAAAAATATGCAAATAAACTTATTATTATGTATAGTTCATTAAATACAACTTTAATTTCAACTTTACCACAATGAAATGCTATTTAGTAGTAATACCTATTAGGTACTAGTAATGTTTATGCATTCAAATAATATATATTTACCTATAGGTACTATAAAGGAAAATATATTCTGTATTTTGTTAAACTTCGTATTTTTTATTTTTACACTATTATCAGAAAATTCGCAAATACAAATACAGACTCAAGAGATATGCCTATCGAGGGTACTCGTACAAAAAATATTTAATCTGGCAGTAAAACCACTTGAAGTATTAATTGTTTCGTTATATTATATAATCAATATTATATTGGCTATATTGGTATATTGTACCGAGTACACTCGTATTTGCAAATTTTGCAATTTATTTTTAAATATTTAATGGCAAGTTACTTTTCTTAACTATCGACCATTAAGAACCAGAGCCATTTTTACCTGCTTATTTTAAGGATCTTTATAAAATGTAAAGAAAGAAATTTCTTTATTTTAATTTGAATACACGTGCATTTTCTCTGTATAATGTATTGGGTTAAATGCCAGACCATACCCAAGCCATAGACTATAGTAAAGTACACTTATCTTGTGTTTTAGAATAAAGTATCCTTTATTAAATAATAGCATACAATATTCAAACATTGACTAAACCCAATTCCCAATTTATTCACTATTTACCTAAACTATTTTGTTCTAATTTTTAATTCATTTCAAATTTATAGCACACAATACACGCCTCTTCAAGTATTAAAAATACAAAGTACTTATAGGTAATCATAATAATAATGCATTCAATTTAATAGAAGAGTACCTACCTACCTCGAATGCCTGCCTGAAATTTTTTATCAGTCCTTAGACTTTGTAAATGTTTTAGGATCAAACTGACCTAGTTTTAACCGATCGATTTTGTCCTATTTAGAGCAGAGAACCCTCTATATACTTAAGATTAGTAGATACTCGTACTTGTACATATATCTAAACCTAAAATATCTAAAATCGGAGAGTTTAGATGGTTCATATTACTTAGGGTACTATCCTCAGAATATTGGGTATGGAACTCATGGACCCGAATTCCATTCCAACTAAAAAGCACCTACCTTTATCATAGTCCATATACTGATAGTACCCTACCTAACTAGAATTCTATATATGTATAAAAATAAGTATTTGAAAGTGAAACAAAATAAATAGAATGAGTAGCTATAAGTTTAGGTAGGGTAATACTTGTCTAGTGAGGAGTACACTACACATATTATATACATATATGTAGTATGTAGGTACTATACTTGTATCAGTAGTACTGTACCAGAAAGAAGGGAATAAAATAAACCAGCAGACTCTCTATGTCCCGATTTTTTGTGGTCCTATATTTTATGAATATAACCGAAAGTAGGTTACCCGGGATTGCGAGTATAGTCAAACCCCGCCTACTTAGACCTTGTCCCAATTGACCTATATTTGAATTTAAAAAACTTTCTCCGACACAAAATTCGATATTTTCATTATTACACAAGATTATACAACTCATATAGTGGACCATAACTAGTACTACATATAGTAGTATAGTTTATAAGTAGTAAATTGGGTTATAAGATAATTTGACTAGAAGATCGAGAATTCTATTAAAATAGAACGAGAAATCAGAAAACAGGATAAATTGACCTATTTTTAATATCATCTTTGTACTTTATCTCCTATGACTCTGACTCTGACTGTCTCTACATTACACTCTTAAGAATTTAATTAAAATTATGTCAAATTTTCCAGACTCAGATATTCGTACCTACTACCATATTAAACTATGCACCTGATATCAGGACACGCCAACAGCCAATAGTAGGCATATTATTCAGTCTCTGGATAATTCCTTTTGATAAAATCCAATCTACACTAAATAGTAAGATTTGTAATTTGGACTTGTGTAGTAGTGCCGTGCGTATTAGCTATGCTATACATATATAGATGACTGGATAATGAAATGATGTGTAATTTTCTGATTTTTTTTCTTTTTAATTCTAATAGTATATTAGGTATGTAGTAATAAAAAAATTAGATAACCTTTAAGGTCTCTTGCCCCTGAAGACTCATGAAGACTGATTATGAATTGACTTTTGTACATTAGTTCGAAGCATGTATACCTATAGTGTATGTACTACTAGTATACTTTGTATGTCGAATATATTTTGTGAGAAATTTTTTAAGAACCTAGAACTTTCTCACAAAGTGATTTGAAGCATTCTATTGAATTACAGTCTTTTAGTATCTATTTATAAAATAAAATGTAAAAATATCTCAAAAATAAAATTTTTCATTTCTCTGAACTGCAAGTTCAGAGTACATTCAAAGGTACTTAAACTTTTATCTACCCTATACATACTCTAGAAAATAAAATGAGTATTTTGTATTGAATATGTATTACTACTATTATTAGTAATAGTGACAGAAAATTTCCACGTGTAAATTTAACTATCTAATTACAATCTAATGTACTAGATACTTCACAATCATATCGAAAGTATATCATTAAACCATTAGATATTATATAATTTATAGTGCTTACTCGGTAAATATTATAATAATTTTAATTACTTTTACCTATTTATAAAATGTGTGTACCCTACTATACTGTATTTTACACTTGAATTTATATTAAAAAATATGATACTTTATTATTCTACATATTATACACACAGTTCATACCCTCAATTCAATATTAAATTCTTTGTAAATACTCTGTAATTTATATTTTATTACCCAGAGCTTATCTTTTAATATCTGTATCTGTATGATTATAAAAATACACAACTGCCAGACCATATCAATATCAGTCAGTAAGTAAGTATGTAATACATAGTACGAGTTTAATAAGTATCAGACTTCAGAGTCAGAGTCAGAGACCAGTGGCAAAGCCTAGCCTAGAAATATGTATAAAAATAACATATTTAAATACTTAAATAATTAGATATACAGATACTCGTAGAAAAACCTTTGGCAAGTTTAAATTTAATCTTTACATACATATATTAGGGTACAATGTGTATGTATAGGTATGTACTATTTCTAAGTACTAGGGATAATACCAAAAAGAAAAATGAACTTACTCGTACTTACATGAAGATTACGCAATTGCGAATTTTTGTTTTGGCTTTGCCTTTGCCTTCGCCTTCATAATCATTTAGTCAGCTCCATTTTTGCCAACTCTCGAATATAATTTGTTTTTTCTTATTTTTACATGTCTATGTACTATGTACATACATGTAGGTACTTTATAGACATAGTACCTTGTACCTACTAATATGCCATGCTTGCCATGTAACTGAAAGCTTCTAGAAAAAATTACAATGTGTGATGTGATTGAATGTGAGTGTAATAATACTCTATTAAAATTTACTTTCTTTGTATTTCTAAATAAGACACGCATAATTGTATCTACATCATTTTATTTGGATTTTCTATTATTAGTTTAATATGACATTCGAGTCCAAATATGTCTAGTTTATTTAGGCAATTTGTACTTAATTAGATATTCAAATAATCAGAAAGAACCTAGATATATAAGTATTTGAAATTATAAATGTAGGGTACCTAAATTGTCTTGACTAAATGACTCAAAATTTTAGTCAGTTGATTTTAGAAGAATTAAATTTTCAAACCTACATTCTAATTGAGTGAAATTAAAACCCATTAGTAGATTGAGCTTATATATTTAACTAGAATTTCTCTTTCTTTTATATAGGAATGATTATTATGGTAAATAAACTCATTTAAACCTTTAAACTCTAAACTTAGCTAATTGTGAGGAGGATAAATGCATATAAGCATACCTCAAATAACAAATAATATATAAGTATTGTATTACCTAATAGTTCTTGCAAAATATTTTCATTTCTGACTGGGTAAACATGATACATTAGTACTGTAGTACCTAATAAAAGTACCTAGTTGTATTTATGTGATAATTTCAAAGTTAATATACAATTTTGATAAAAATGTAAGCCAAATTAAATGAGCTCTATATAAACTGATTATCAAGTTTTGTTTAAAAATTCAGCATTTTTAATTTCACAGACAAGAGTAGGCTACTGATAGCAATGTCTTTAAACTTTTGTGCTGATGTTCACAACCATTTTATATCTTGAATATATCAATTTTTATCTAGTAAATATAAAAATATTTTTATCTTTATCTTTATCAGCATTATATACTGCTATAATGAAACCCTTTTAGGTTACAATCAAATTTAATTTAATGAAAAAAAGATGATTAACTGAATGGGACAACTAAACAGAACAAAAAAAGAGATAAGAAAACCCTGATATTGATGCCTTACATTTACACACTATGATTGATATGTACACATTTACACATATTTTACATTTGTAATTTCAGCCAAACCTGCATTATAATTATCTACTACAAGTATCTATATTGAATAAAAATTAATAAAAGTATACCAAACTAAATGTCTCTGGTTAATTTTCAATTTATAAAAATATAATCCAGTATAATTTCATATGGCACTTTTAGAAAGATAATAGGTCTGGTAAAATGATTTAAACAAGGACTAAGTCTAAGGAAATAAGAAATTCAAACGTAAACCTGGAACCTATATAGTAGTTAGTACTTTACTGGTAGAACTTAAATGTTCTTGACTACCTTATTCTTATTTGTACAATGCTATCTATACAGATTATTCTGAATAATAATCTATTAATATCCATTTTCTTCTATGCACCAACATACATACATTATATCTCAGGATTAGGATTTTAGGATTAGTTTAGTTTTCTCGAAATAATATATTCAATTTTGATGCCATGCCATGATGGATCTCAGCACTTATGTCGAACTTGAAATGAACGAAAGCCAGATCTTTTTTAGCTAACTAATATTTTTACTACAAAATTCATTATAATTATAACTATAACACACTATATTATAAAAATATGTAGTCGTCATCATTGCCAGGACAAATCTCAAACTCTAATCATTACCCAAGAACTTATGAACTAATCCGAAAGTAATATCTATAATAAGAATTACTAGCTATAACTATCTTTGATACATATTACTCATAGTGTAGTGTAATTATATGTACCTATTTATTAGTGAAATTTTTACAAAAATGATCTCAATCGATTCTCATAGATATTCTGAATCTTTATCCCAATCTGAATTCAAATCATTCATGATAAGATCCTAGGGAGCGATCTTGATTTTAGTTGAGGAATAAGAAAAACCAACGCTTGATAAGTAGGTATGTATTTTGAATATGAAACTATTGGGGGAGATGTATGGAGATTTTGACTTATGAAAAGAAATTGAGATAAATAGTCGTATATATATTTCAGTTAAAACTTCTCTATAAATTAACTAGATATTTAAAAAATTATCTATCATTTCATTTACTATACTAGTAGAGATTGAATAATCCTTTGACATGTACATATGTATAGACATATTATGAGCATTTACTATCTTATAATAATATATAGGTACTTAGGTATGTATCATTCTACTATATCAGTATAATCTTTAACTACCTATCTAACTAGAATACTAATACTAGGGTACTGATAGTAACCGAATGTGTATAGTAGTATGTTCAAATTAAAGTGATAGAAATTTATAAATCTGACTAATATTCTTTCCTTTCAGTCAAACGACAATTACAAATCTTTAAAAAATTGATTAGAAAACTCCGTAGTTAACTTTTTTATACCAATTTCTTATAATTTTGCAAATATATCTGTAGGTATATGATATATCTGTATTTCCTACTGATAATTTAAGATACTTATTGAAAACGGAAATCTTGTAAAAAATAAATGCATATCCTTCCAATGACATTGAATAATTTGCAAATAAGAAAAACGAATAGTGCAGCTACTGATATATAATTCATATTTTGATTTCACTTGAATTCCGTTCATTTAATTTCCTATTCTTATCAACTAACTAAATAAGCAATAATACATAATAAAGCTTAAAGTATGTACTTATGACTTGTAGTACCTACTTATATCACAAAATAATAAAAAATACAAGTTTTTTATAGCTATTTAAAATTAGTCTGATGAGAATTGAGAATAAGAAAATCAAAGGTTGACGTCAGTAAACTTGTATTATAAAAAAAGGCTCAGGATTTGTTTTCATAAACACAATCTACCAGTAAATAATTTTTATTTGCTTCTACAGTATATAAAGACTTAGGAATCTAAGTAGATTCTCTATTGTACTCTAATAGTAAATGTAATTTAAAGTAAGCTGACAATATACCTAGTATAAGTAGTAGGTTCTAACTATAAAGTATATACGAGTTGTCTACAACTTGAAAAAATTGTCTTACGATTTAATTTTACTGGAAAATGATAAGGATTTATTAGAGACCATCATCAAGTTTAAAATGTTTATAAAATATTCTACCTACTACCTACCTACCAGTATTACCTATGCCTTATACAAAATAGATAATAGAATAATATACCTTAAGATTTTATTATACCTCATGCGTACTTTTTCTCCATTACAATTCTAGTATCATTATAAAAAGTTAAAATATATGTAGTAGGTAGTAGGTAGTGGTACAAAGTTGAGGAAGATTTTTCCCTACAAATGAGTACAATTCTTACTTTTTTTCAACTAGATAGATACGAGCTAGCTGGTATAATATGGTATATTTTAAAAAGATGTTTTTAGATAGAACAGGTAACCATTTTGTGTGAAGGCCAGGCCATCATCATTCTAATCCTAATATACCAATATATATGTATAAATGCAAGAGTTGAGAACTGAGGGGGAGAAACTAGTAAAAATATTACATTAGACCTGTGATATGTAATATTACCTGTTCACCGGCCTATTATATTATGTATTTTTTTTTCTTAAATCTAAATCTACCTACTACTGATACTACTCGTATACAGAATAGTACCATTTAGCCCGAGGCTAGATTAACTATTTTATAAACCTCAGCAGACTTACTTGACTGGATGAAATGAAAATGAAAATGAACGGACTAGAACCACTATTCCCTAGATTCAATTCAACTTACATACATAGGTACATTATAGCTCATACTTATAATAAAAGGTAGGGACAAAATACACATTTTTTAATACTTTTTCCCTAACTTAATAATCTTTAAAAGGATTAATCCAATTCTATGTATATAAATGAGAATCAAATGAATATTTGATATAATGAAAAATATTTACGTTTAAAGTAAAGTTTGAAGCCAAAATTCTATGATTTTGAGATTTTATGCTTTTGGTTCAATATACATATACCTACCTAAAATATACTCCGTATAATTGAGTATTGAAATTATGACTGACTTAAGACATGGTCATTGATAGTGATCAGATAATATAAGTTGTAAGGTATCAACTTCGATTATTAAGTATTAGTTTAATAACGATAAGATTGGGAGTCTTATTTATGAATGAAATATCTAATTTGGGTGTTGTGAATTTTTAGTTAAAAAATGTAAACTTACAAACAAAATGCAATTCCACATGCTCAATATCATCATCGTGTTGAGATTCAGGTGCACAATTTGTTGTTGATGATGAAGATTCGGTTGGTGTCATAGGATGACTTACAGTCGTTACAATCGGCTCATTATTGATATTCACATTGACAACAATTGTGGTTGTTGTTTGTGGTGAAGATGTTGTTGGATCATTATGATTTATATGTCCAATCCTATGATCCGATGAAGCTGATGGACCTATAGATGCTGATGAAGAAATCACTGAAGTGCTGCTTGCTTCTTCTTGCATTTTCTCTGAAGTTTGAACAATTAGTTTAAATAAATGCAATCTTTTAGAGTAGGGTATAGCTACACAGTAGTAGTAGATATTTAATGTAAAGTTTGAAAGTATTTAAGATTATCGGAAGTTCCTTAATTCTATTCACAGGTATTTTTCAAGAGTTGTTGAACGTGGAGTTGCAATTGCAAAAAAGTGACAAAAAACGCAGAGAAATATTTTGACGAGAAAATTGAGTTTATTTTTCGGTGACCAAAAGTAGAACACAACACGTTTGAATACGACAATTAGTAGATATAAGTTAATTAAAATAATAAATGCAAAGTAAATACTGTCGTATAGTTGTAGTATTAGTAGATATTAATTACAAGATAATTAAAGCTTATAGCTGAAATTGAGGATATAGTACCTTACTTGATACTATGAATTGATAGATTAGGTTACTTATATGTATTTTAGTATGCCTATGCAAGAGATATTCAAAATACTATGATTGGAAATTGAAGGGGCGCCTAGATAATTCGACAAAAATTTTATCAAGTTATTAAATTAACTTTAAAGAATAGGTAAGAGTTTTTTTAAGTAGGTAGGTTGAAGAGAGATAAGAAGTATAGGGAAGGGATAGTTTGTTGAAAAGATTAAGATTTAGGTATACCAAGAAAATAGTTATAGGTATTTATTTTGTTCACATTTCAAAATGTTCAAAAATTCACAAAAAAACTAGATGTTTTTTTTCAATTTTTGATTTAAAATCTGTTCTGGCACAAAAATATTATTATTTACATTATTTCCTGATAATGACCTCGACCTTAAAACACACTGCACTGTAATGGTGATTAGACCACTGGGACAAATAACACTGATCTTGAATTTTTTTAAAGAATTTTGTATCAATTCCAAGTCTGAGGTTATTTATTACTATCAGTATGAGTATCAGTAAAGGGTTAGTAGAACTTTTATTGATTGACCGTCTTTCTCCAGGGTAAAAAATCAATTCCAATGAACTGACTGCGTTAAGCTTTCGTACATAAGTGTAAGTTGCGTTTAGATTTTAGATTTTCAAGATCAAGATCAAAGTCAAACTATTCTCGATTTCTCAATCAAACCGGGTTAATAAATGAATCTCTCTTTCAATTGATTAGAACTTTTTAATACTTGTACTAGTGTCCTTGTATAGATTGTAAAGTATCTGTTTTAGGAAAAAAATCCAAAAATCTGAATGATTTTTGAAAACTAAAAGTTCACAAGAAGCTGACTATCCAGATTTCCAGAGTTCTCGAGCAGAAAAACTCTTTTTTACAAATCTTTCTCTTCTGCAAGAAAAAATAATGATGATGTGCTGGCTGGAAAAAAAGATCAACTGTGAACTTGAATTTTGTGTGTGTATAGAGAGTTTCGAGTAGATCAGATATAGAGTTTAACTAGTTCTCTTGTATACCCGTACCCGTATGTACTTGTGTGTATGTTATAAAGGTATAATTCTAGAAATATATTTTTCAGTTTCAGATCTTTTGTTAGGTAACTATATAAGCTAGTAGGCAGTTTAGTGTACTAGACCAGTATTTCAGTATTTTTAGTATGTAATCGTAATCTGTTCAATGTGAAGGATATACTTTTTTATACTTTATAGAAGTAGAATAGAGAATGAGAGTTTTTAGTTTTGGTTTTGCCCTACTCAAGCCTCCAGCACTATATAAAATATAAACACTACTTTACTGGCCCTTATTCTTATTTCACTCTAAATCCTAATCAGTTAGTTCTATTCTGTATTACCACATACAATAATATTACATTAGATATCTGGTATCTGTATTTTCCTATACAAACAAGTATTTTAGAGTGAGAATATACTGATACTTGAGTTTGAGTTACTCTTTTTTTTCTGGACTTGTATAAATATTAAGTAAGGAGAAACCTTTTTCGATTCGATGCAAGAAATATTTAAGTATCCAGTAGATAGGTTATAGGTATGGTACATAACATATGAAATGAATATTTTGTGTATACATACTTCATAAGGTACAGGGGATCCTCCGATGTTTTCTCTCGAATCGGGCATTTCTCGGTCTTGGATCGGATGGTATACGCAAGGTTGACATAGAAAATTTTCAATGGCAAAGCCATAATAAAAGTAAAGTAGGCCAAATTCCAAATTGCTCCCTATATACCCTACTTCTACTTTGTATTTTTGGTATTCGGTTTTTGCGCTTATAGTATTCATTTAATTTGCAAAAGTTTCGAGTATCTATACCTGTACCTACTATAATCAGAAGTAGATATTGTACTTACTTACTTGTATGTTCATTCTTATTGTAAACTTATCGTTTACATGTAAAAACAGAGATTCTTTTTTAAAGCATTTAGAAAAGTTTTAATTGATAGGTACCTACTTATCAAACTTTTGTTCGCCTCCAGATTTTTAAGATGTATCTGTATGTATGTGTGTCATATCAGTATAAGTATCACATATTAACTTAAAAAGGAAAAAATTTGAAATTCACATTTTGTCTGAACCTGAATTGATTTTGTATCTAATAATTTATAAACTTTTTAAGGAATTGAAAACACTAATTGAATGCTATTAGTTAGATTCAATTTGAATCAGCAAATTAAATCAGTATTACTACCGATTCAAAACCTTCAATCAATATGCCTAGAGACTGTAGTTTTGATAAAAAAATTCGGTAATTTTTATTCTTTTTGCAACTGTTTAGCTTTATTTTAGTTGAAATTAAAATTAAACTTTTTTAAGTATTCATTATACCTAATTATAAAAAGAGCATAATAACAATTTCAATCCAAAACTGTAGCACTATCGGATATCGTATACTATATATAATTTGAAGAGTAAAAGTTTGAATTTCAAAAATTGTCAGTTTCCCCAAAAACTATCACTTATCCTAAATTATTGGTTAGAAAATTCTGAATTTTTTTCATTTCTATCTATCAAGTTTTTAGGAAATTTCTGAAAATTCCCGTTCAAATCTAACTCCATAATATAAAAAAACTCTATTAATTTTATATCTCAAAACAATTTTATACTTTGTAATCCGATTTTTATTGACTAAAAAATCAATGCGTAGGGTACCCATAAATAAAATAACAATATTCGTACGCGCTGGATACTATAATAATTATTGATATTTAGATACTGGTAATTTTGATCATAAAATATTTCGATTTTATTATCATTTTAAGTTAGAAATAAAATTTAGAAGTGACATGTCCATTTTATGATAATTTTGCAAAAGATATAACAAATATTACGTAAAAGTATCAAACTACCAAATATCTAATAGTAAGTAAGCAATACTACTCTTATTTGTACAAATTACATATTGGATTTGGCTTTTTCTGCAACCTCTTTTGCAATTATCATTCGTTGAATTTGTGATGTCCCCCTATAAAAACAATAAGAAAATTGTATAAGTTAAGTAGGTAATTAATAGATAGATTCAGAATAAAAAAATAGAAATTACTCGTAGATCTGTAAAAAGTTAAAAAGTAATATTTTTAAATCGAATTTTCGTTTTTTTATAAATATGTAGGTAGGTATATCAAATAAATACCATAAATATTTTTGCGTCTAAAAATAAGTATAAAAATGTATAAAATTAGCATATTATATGTATTTCTTAACATTTAGGTTTTAAATTTTAGTTGTATTAAAACAAAAAATACAAAAAACTGACCTCTAACTAATTTTTCAATTCCGTATTCAGTATTATATCCATTTCCACCTTAAAAATCAAGTTGAAATGTTAAAAATACATAAGTACTAGTGCAGTATTTTCAAGTTCAATAAAATTACCAAAAATTTGGACTGCATTTGAAGCAGATTGATTCACTGCGTCACTTCCATATGCCTAGAGAACATTAATATTTTAAATTTCAAAATATGAATAAATGTTAAAAAATGTTTTATAGGTACTTTCGCAACTGATGCTATATAAGTAAACGGTTTCTTATTATCTGATAGCCATGCTGCTTTTTCTATAATAGCACCATATGAAAAAATATTTAAAATCTGAAAACCATTCATCAACTTATAAATAAAAGTTACATACGATAAGCCAATCTAGTTAGCTCAATTCCGATCGCCACTAGTCATTTAAAGAAAATCCATGAATACCAGCATTAAAATAAATTACTATCAAGGAATCTTACTCTCAGCTATCATAAATGAAATTGGCTTTAAAAAAGGGAAAATATAGTACATATTTAATCATCACGCTTAGTTTTTAAAAATAAGATAGTATACTTGAAAGTTAAATATTTGAGTTCCAAATGCTTTTCTTTCCAAAGCATATTTGGTGGATTCGTCCATACAACGTCTCATTACCCCAACAGATCCAGCTGCAACCTAATATTTTTAATAAAATGTAATTATTCTTAATCTATTTATTCATAAAAAATTATTGAATATATAGAATAATTTACAACAGGACGTGTTCGATCAAATGCTAAAAAAATAAAATTGATTTAGGATTCGGATTTTTTAAGAAATTAAGATCTTAATCCGGCTACCTGCCATAGCGAGCATGAATCCATCGCCTGGTTTTCCCAAGACATTTTCTTTCGGAATTCGAACATCTTCAAAAGTAACGCCTCTAGTTAAAGTTAAAAGTTAAATTTGCAAACTGCGTTAAATTATTGGATCAGCTCGGATACCAATCAAGACCATTAACATATGTAGGCATAATAAGAAATTTACCGGTCGATAAAATTTCAAATTCCATACCTTGTATCAGAGGATTTTTGACCCTACCATCACATCATAATTATGAAATTTAAATAAAATATAAAAAGTAATTATAATTATAATTTCTTTACCATCATAATTTCTTTACGACCAACTGTGATCCCTTCCGTTTCTCGTTCAATAATGAAACCGGTAAAAGATTTGTGAGGCTGTATAATCCAAAATTGTATTTAATAAATTCTGAATAAATTCATACAATCAAAACAAACCGGTGCATCTTTTTCAGTTTTTGCTAAAAGAAAATACCTAGAAATAAACCAAAACAACATTTTAAAATATACCTCTTCGAGCAGCATCATGTTAAAGTTGTAAAAAATAATATTAATTACTACCAATTACACACTGATGCGTTACTGATCCACCTAAAAATATAAACCATACCTATGTACAAAAAATTCATAGAGTATCACCTAATACACTTTTCAAAAGTTACCTACATCTTTTGTCCATTCACGATATATTCGTCACCTTTCTTTACAGCATGGGTTTTAACTCCACATACATCTGAACCTGTTCCCGGTTCCTAATAATTGTTTCAGTACAATTATTTAAAATTATCTTTAGAATTTTAAGTAAGCACTTACCGTAACAGCTAAAGCTGCAAGCCTAAAAAATATAAGATAAATATCGTTACATTTTAAAAATATTTAAAAAATTCTTACAAATTCTATTTTATAGATTGAGGAGGTTAAAAAATTTGCTTTAAAATAATTACATTGGCTGCTCACTCATTCTCCCTAAATACTTCTTTTTTTGCTCTTTAGTCCCAAATTTTGCTACTGGAGTCTGTCCTATGATGAGTATTTCGGTAGATTAGAGTATGAGTATTAGTTTAGAGTATCTAGGTTTATGCAAATCATATTACCTAATAAATTAGCCACTTGAACTGTACCGCAACCTTTTTTGAATTTTAATAATATATTTTAGTGATGTGAGTGATTACTGATTACCAATACATTTTAAAGTTAATCGTGTGACTATCTATCTTTATATTATTTTTTAGCTACCTGAGTCACCCACACATATTTCTTCAACAATTGTTGCGGCTTCCATTAATCCAAGCCCTAAAATTAATTAAAGTAACTTTGTAAGTAATAACAACCTAATAACAAATAATTCTTTTTCGTTATACCAGCTCCATTAAACTCTGTTTCAATATTTGGATGTAAAATTCCAAGCTCATGCATTGTTTTGACAAATTCCACTAATGGTAAATTAGAAAAAAATATTAGACATTTATAAAATTGAAATACTTAAATATTCTTGACATACTTGGAAATTCTCCAGTCTTATCCCATTTACTAGCATTAGGTATTACAATATCTTGACAAACTTTTTTGGCCATTTCTCTAATTTGCATTTGACTCTCATTGAGAGCAAAATTCATGCCCCCCTCACTGGACTCATGTGCAACAAATACTTTTAGCAATGAAATTGGATTGAGAAATCCTTTACTGGGGTTCACTAATCTACATAAACTCATCTTGAAATTTTATCTTAATATATGTACACTATCTAAATTCTAATACAAATATTATATAATTCTACACTTATCCGATATATTATGTTACTTTTTAATTTTTAGAAAAACAAAAGATTAGTACTTGGCTCATAAAATACCTAATTATTTCTAATCAAGATAAATATATATATTTCTTTGATTTGTAATCGTTTCGTTTCTTTAGAATTTTTTAATATTTCTATTATTATCCCTGCAAAATTGAATACCATACATTTTATAACAGAGATGGTATTTATCAAATCGGCAACTTATTACATCATAAAAAAACTTTAAATAACGACCCATATATTATGATGTA